>BMAV01015919.1:0-15433 GCA_019973955.1 Trichonephila inaurata madagascariensis
TTTTGGGAAATAAAACTAAATACTAACTCTCAGAACTCTATTTACTACGAAAAAATACCTTTTGCACTGTATAGTTGTAAATGTTTTAGTTATAAGGGTTATTCAAATTAAAGTAACATTAATGTGGGTTATGTTGTTGCAGAATGGATGAGAAATAAATTAGGATTATAGCATGTTACTTTAAGTAGATTGCATGCTTAATTGGAGTCATCTTCCACAATCGGTTTTTAAGCAATTAATTATTTTTGCTGTGGCTCACTTTTGTGACAAGAGGATTAGCAATTTGTTTCAAAATGCCGTTTTACAGACGATGTTCTGCATACCACTATTCCAGAGCATAAAACACACACCGCTTTGTCGCCTTTACTAATAATGCCATATTTCTAGATTCACCAAATTTGAAATTCTCTTTTACACTTACTATCTTGCCCTTTTTATTCCTTTGCTGAACTAGCCATGTTAAATAATACTCAAAAATCGTAAATATAACACAAATTTTAAAATATATTTGAGACAATGAAATTGACTATGCTATACGTAGACAAGCTTTGCATAAAAAGCAATTGTATTCCACGACGTAACTAAGGCAAGACAATAACAAACGAGTGTCTCCGACCGCACTGCGACCGTTCACTCGCGTTAGTTCGTAATATTTCATAATGAACTTTGTTATTTTGAAATAAAATGCAGACCATTTTGATCGCTGGCGTGCCCAAAATATTGTGTCACGTGCCATGAATGGCACGCGTGCCAGTGGTTCGCCATCCTTCGCATAGACGATGAGATTTGCTACAAGAGCCTCCCCAATTATTTTCATAATTCCCATCTCAGCAACAGATAACAAGGTATCACTTTAAAAAGGAATTCAATTCCGATGATAAGGGATTAATTAATGCAAACGTCTTATAAGAACTTTTTTTGTGGATAGCTGTTTTTATCTTAGGTAGGTAGGAAATAGTTTGAACAGATTAGGTTTTAAATCTCCTCTCTGTCTAATCTAGTCATAAGGACCTAATTGATTGGGAACATTGCATTAAGGTATCCGAATACGTTCGGAACCGTGAATTTTCAAAAGCGTATAAATGGATAATATTTATGATATTTAGTGTCACTTAGATTAGAAAATGTATATAAAATTGTTTTAAGAATATTATTACAATAAAAAATTATTTAAGTACAATATTTTGACAAAAAATTAACATAGAATGACCCATTTTCAAAATATTCTCCTTTTGTGAAAAATGCTTCTATTATAATAATATTTTGCTTGTATATAGCTCAGACCTCTGTACAGAGGCTCAATTAGAATTTTTGAAATATATAACTTAGAAGTTGGTTTATCCCTGTTTTACGAAAACAGAATGGGAGAAATTTTAAGAAAAATACGCCGATAATTATTTCAATGGGTTGTAACTCTGTAATTAATGTGAATTTTTTTTAAAAAATTGTTCAGACTCTCTGGAGAAGTCTTTACCTTATATAAGCACACACACACAAAATATTATTTTAGAAACATTTTTTATTAAAGGAGATTATTTTGAAAAAAGGTTATTCTAAGTAAATTTTTTGCCAAAATATTGTCAAAAAAAATGTCCTTAAGACAATTTTATACATGTATTCTGATCTAAGTGGCACTAAATATCACGAAAATTATCCATTTAAACGCCTTTTTAAAATCGCGGTTCCGAACGTAGTCGGATACCTTAAGTAGCTATACAGGGGACGAACCTCATAATTTTGTACCTCGTTCAATTGAAGGAAGCAAAAAATGACCTGGCTCTCAACTCTCTAAACTTCCACCTCGTGCCACCTCGGGACTTTCAGCAGTGGCGTAACGTACACCTCCGCAACTCCCACAACGCGGGGTGGGGTGGGGGAGGGGTTCTAGGAGCCCAAAGCGTGACTGCCTTTAAGTACCTACCCTTGATAAAATCCAACTTGAGGACCGAAACTTGATTTTGCAGGTGGGCCCAAATGTTCTCGGTTACGCCACTGACTTTTACTCTGCAGCCATTTGACTACAACTGACTTCATTTGTGCCATAGATCAGTACTCCCCAACCTTTTTAACGCCGCGGGACAGTCAACGTTTGATAGTTTTACCACGGCCCACTGAGAGTGGGACGTTGATTGTTTATATTTTAGATTGTTTTGATTTAATAATTTTGTATTTAAATATGCCTTCAGAATTAAATACAGTTATACCAAAAAATCGAAAAGTGATTTTACATGGAATATAAAGTGATTTTTATGGAAAGTCGCACAAACTCAAGAGAAATACTCCGCAGTAAAAAAAAAAATGTGGATATAATTGAATGTTCCTTAGGCGGCCTGAAGGCTGGGGACGACTGTCATACATAATCACAAGAAATTTTTTTGGGGATTATATTACTTCACGCAGATAAATTTTTACATAACATTTTTTTATCGGGTTTTTTTTTTTGAAGAGTTAGTTTTAATATTTCAAAGCTCTATATTATTTTATCTTTTTTTTTTAATATATACTACTTAGACTAAAAATGTAAATCAACTAAAAAACAAAACTGATTATTGATAAAGTTTTGTTTTCGAAAACCACGAGAGATAAATTGATAAAAATTATACACTGGTATATATATGGTTTTTGGAGGATTCGTTTCCAATATATTTTTGGCTCTGAATATTTCCTAAAATCTTGAGTGAGTAACACACAGTCATAGCGTAGCACAATAAACAATACGAGGGCGATTGGCAACAGACATAGTAATTTTGAACCATGGTCAAGTGACGAGGGCAGCACCCGAGCTAGCACTTACTCTAACATCCACACTACACCCACAGGAGGACGTTTGAGCCTCGACAGATTTAACGAGTAACGACCCCCTCTACACGGTAGGTCTACAGAGGCATTTAGCTCGAGTTCATGACACTCCAACCACGAGTCCGTGCCCTTGACCATTATACCACTGCAGCCACGTATATTTCTAGAAGGCACCTCTTCAGTTGCGTACAATCCATATTACTGCGTACGATGTAATCTTAGAGAAAAATTTATTTATATAGGCGAATATTAAATTTTACGTGTGGATATCTGTTTTTAACAAGTTTAATGCCCGTTCAAGCTCATTTACGAGAAGAGGAGACATCTGATTTGTAAATGTAACTTTAGTGTAACGCACATCTGTAAATCTGACTAATACTGGACCAAATAATTTACAGATAAAGTTGGTTACAAATAAGAAAAAAAAATATTTTAGTTACATCAATCTAAACTTTCTTTTTGAGGGAAAAAAATTGCCTTATTCACTTTGAAAATACAAAATTGCAAATTGGTTCTTAAATCAAGGGGAATATCAAGAGCTGTTTGATTTCCTACACTAGTTGTGAACGCAAGAATGCATGGTTTTGGGGTTCATCCTCCCTAGGAACCAACACATTTAATTTTTTGCATAAAAATTACGCCTCAGCGCGCATTTCGTCTGCGTGTTTTAACCCTTTATAAAAGGCCATGGTAAGTATACTTCCCATCAAATTTAATTTTTTTAAGTGTCCATGGGCTGTTTTGATTTGGGCTGCCAGTACTTCGGTTAACACGACAACCAAAATCTGGATTTTCTAGTCGAAAGTGCTAAGGACGACCTGTAAATTTTCTGAGCGGCAAGAAAATTATTCCAGATGATATACAATTGACTAAAGTTGGTGACCATTTGCCAATTTGACAAAAAACAGATGTTGCCGTTTGTGCTCTAGTAAAGCACATGAGAACAAAATACGTTTGAAAAGCATGCAATGTCCCACTATGTATTAATCCCTGTTTTTTAAATGTTCGTGGAAAGTAATATGTATAAATTCTCAAATATTTTAAAACAAAATATATATCTTATTTCTTCAGTATTATAAATCATTTTATAAATATCATGTAATTCATAAGTAAAAAAAAGCAAACCATTAGATGTCCCCCCTTTGAATAGCTCCCAGTGGGCGGTGGGAAACATACTTCCCACCGAAAAAAATAGTCTAAAAATGAAAATTATTTTAAATAAGCTAAGGGAATTTCTTTTTATAAATCCATCTTAATCCCAAATGTATTTTAACATAACATTTCTAGAAAAAAATGGTCTTATAAAGGGTTAAAATATAAATGCCCCCTTTACAAGAAGTCTGTTAACACCTCTGTTCCGCACTCTTGGCTTAAGCCTTCGGTAGTATTGGGACGTTTTTAGCGTGTTTTCGAGTTTACAAGCGATATCTCCAACCGACGCATGCGTAAGTGATTGAGTACACATGGATTAATTGCTTTATGTTTAATCACCATTTTATTTTTCTATATATTAACAGCGGTGTCTTTTTTTTCCTTGTGTATTTTAACAAACTTAAATCGCGTAGTGAAGTTGACTGCATATATAATGAGAGAAAATTCGAGATTCTCCTTGGAAACCCATCATAAAATACTTAAAGAACAATAGATAAAAAAATTAATCAATTCCTACTTAGGTCAACAAAGGAAATTTTTAGTTTAGATAATTTTTATCGAAAAGTTACACAATTAATATAAATATGTATATCAATGTTTCTCAAACTGTAGGGCGCGTCCCCCTGGGGGGCGCGATACCCCTACGAGGGGGCGCGAGCATATCGAAAATAAAAGATTTAAAAACTAATTTACTGAAATGAATCAAAGCAAAATACTTTCAGACATAATAAAAAAATGCACTTTTACTCTGATATAAATTATAGACGATATAAGTCATCTCTCAAAAATAAAAACTTCTTCAATACCTAATTAGCTATCTTTGATCCGAAAAATCAAATAAAAAAACTTTTATTTGTTTTGCTGTAGTCTCATGATGAGTGATTTTTACTACTCTTTCAGAGAAAAAAAACAAATCCCAGACCCAGAATCGAAAAAATTTAGGAACATAAAATATTCATCACTGATTATTTTTGAAATACTGCACATTATAGCTGTAATCTGTTTTTGCTGATAATCTGTTTGACCTTCTAAGTTATTGGTACAGTTAGTTATGACCCCTCTTATGCGTTTGTTTCTCATTTAGGGAAATTGTAAGTACCGTAAAATCCGGCGTATAACGCGCACCGGTGTATAACGCGCACCCATACTTTCAAGCTGCATTTTTTAATTTTTAGGTATATTTGCCGTATAATGCGCACCCCCTTTTTTACGGAGAAATCTGAAGCATTAGTATACATTACTCTGTTTTGAAGTCATTTATTCGAGGTATTATTCCAAATTTTTGAATAAAATAGTATACTTCTAGAACTACATCTCTTTTAGTTCATAAAGCAAGTCATTTCTTTTAAATAAACAGTATTTGATACAAACAGAAGAAAATTTTTTTTATGCTCATCTCTTGTTATTTTTAAAGCTATCGTTTTTATACCCGGCGTATAACGCGCACCCTTAAATTTCCATCTTATTTTTGTGTTAAAAGTGCGCGTTATACGCCGGATTTTACGGTAATCTATTTCTCTGTTGCGCTTTTTTCCATGCAAAAGAGTTTTATGATATTTGGAAAACCACGCACTTCGAAGGATTACTTGGCCAAGACTTATTTTTATGAGTATTCTCAAACATATAAAGCATAATGAAAAACGTTTTACACATTTTTTAGCAGTAACATAAATATTACCATAATCACTTTTAAACCGGAAGTGGGGTCGCGAGGGACACACAAATCTCAAAATCGTTAATTCTGGCAAAACTGTTTATTTGTTACCAAAGAAAAATTGAAAAGTTCTTGAAAGTAGGTAAGTTTACTTTCTCTTAATTAAATTATTCACTGGAATCACGATTTGTATCGTGTACAATAAAATAATTATGGAAAAAAAGGATTGGGGTGACTCAAACACCCGCGTGACCATTAACGCTAGTATCGAGTGTGTGTCTGCCACCGGGATAAAACATTTTGAAGTCTTCTAGCTTTAAATATTAAAAATAACACTATTATTCTTCATTGGAATTTTATATTATTTTTCATTGTTTAACATTAATTCTAAATGCTCATTCTGTGAGGCTTAAAATTACTGTTCGCTTAAAACTAATTATAATATAAGCATTCATTTTAAAATATCATTTTACATTTTCGTAAACATCGAGAATAAAACGTATTGCACACACATATTAAGATTTCAAAAGTCGTAGAACTTAACACTTAAAAAAAAAAATTGAAAGGCATTAAAAATATCTCAATATCTTTAGAAAACCTGTTAAAAGCTTTGTAAAACTTCTTCAGTGAAAAATTATCTATCTGAATAACCTATCTTCAAATTTCTCGCTGGTACAGAAAACTGAATATTGTTTAAAATATCAAGGTATTCAATCATATTTATTGATAGCTTTATAAAGAAAGAACACAAGATCTCGTCGTGATTTCAAACTCGTAATATCAAAAGCTTTGCGTATAGATAAGAGGATAACTAAATCCTGCGAATAAAATGTTTTTTTCTATAAATCAAGTAGCTCATCAACCTTGCATCTTTTCAAGAATTTCGATTTTATTTTTGTAACATGAATCCCAAATAAGGCTGCAGTATTCAAGATTCGAGCGGACAACAGCAAAATAGAGAATTATATATAAATTACTTTCAAAAATATTTATGGGCAGAACAGTATCTATAAGTCGCAAACACAGCTAAGCAAACGTTTTATGCAATTATTTAAGTATCCAATGAGAGCGCGCCTTTTCCTAACAATAAGGATAAAAGTAAAATACAGGTGTGTCTCTTGTATAACACAGTTAGCACAGTGCTATATCGAAATCGTGTTATACGAGACTTATTTAAATTATTTCATTAATTATTCAATTACGCATGAACAAAATAAATCGGGGGCTTTATGTACCGTGTTCTATCAAAAACCCCGGGGTTATACAAACTTTGAAATAAAAAGCCCAAAAAGGCAATGTGTACCGTGTTTTTGAAATCAAGTCTTAACAGTAAAAAAAAATTTTTGATAGCTGAAATTTCTTTTCCAAAAAAGTATACAAATAAAAAAGAAAGGTTAATTTAAATTTTTTAGTAAAAAAAAAAATATGAAATAAAAAAATTAAAAAATACACAGAAAAAATTTTAAAACCAATAATTATTATTATAAAATAAATAAAAAACAGCTTATTTGGATCATAGAATAAATTTTCCCATATTTCATCAGAAAATTACTACTAATCTATTTTTTTCTCCTAAAAATTTGGGTTTGGGAACTAAACTTCAATAGGTATATCTCCCTCATAAAAAAAAGTTATCTAGCACCGTCACAAATACCTGTTTTTTTTTGATCAAACAATTTTTTCCCAAAATTTCTTTTAAGGGCTAAGGACATTTTGAAATTTTTTTTTTTTCAAATTCCTTTTTAAAGAGGATGGTAGTTCCCATTTTTAAAACAAAAATTATATTAATTTTTAAAAAAATTGTGTTATATCAAAAACTTGTAATATCAAATTCACCCCAATTGAATATGAAAACCGTGTTATATTTTAAAACTCCATAAATCTTCAAAAAAAACACAGCTTAAAATTTTTTGCATTTTAAAGCATCTATAAAATATTTAAAACCCATACAGTCGGACCTCTTAAAAAAAAGTCGCTAAACCCCAAAAAAGGGGTTCGTTATATGGAAAATCCGTTATATTTTATATATATAATCCACATAAAACTAATTTTAAATTCAAAAGCGTTTTATTAAAAAGTAATTATTCTCCCCTTTTTTTTAAAATGAATAATTTTTTATTTTATATGTTTTCCCCATCAAAAAAAAAGGAAAAAAGGGGAATTCCCAAAAAAACAAGAAAAAAGGAATGCCCCTGTTTTTTTCAATTTTAAAAAAATAATTTTATATTAAAAAATTAATAAATTTTTTAAAACTTTTTCAATTTAAAGCATGAAAATAAATATTATACATTATTTTATAACTAAAACAGGGGGACACGAGACAACTAAACAAGGGGTAAAAAGGGGGGATATCAAAAGAATTTTCCCAAGTGAACGGGAAAATGAGGGTTAAATTTTTGTACTTCGGGGAAAACGTCCAAAAAACCCTACCCCTCTCGGTGAGTTAGGATCTAAAAAACCCAGTTCAAGATTTATGCCCCCCAAGAAATTGCAAAAAACCCCTCAAAAATAGGGAGAAAAAATTGAATCACAAGAGAAAAAGTTCGTTACTGAAAAATCACTTAGCTATAAATTTTATTTTACGAAGAAAATCGTGAAATGTTCAAGGTTTCGGGAAAAAAGTTCGGAATATAGGGGTTCGTTATATAGAGATTCGACTGCTTTTCACAGAAACCCAGATGTAAAATTTTTTTAAATCCCGAAAGAAATACAGGAAGAAATTCATAAAATGAAGAGGGAAAATAAACTCTAATATCAAATGCATTGGGTTTTTCTTTTTTAGTTAATCTCTACTGAATTGAACGTGGGGAAATTTCCCCTAAAAGAAAAGTCTTTTTCTTCATACCCCTTTTTTGTTTCCTTTTTTTCCAAAAATTAAGTTTCCCCGGAATCAAAAAAAGGAAAAAAAAGGAATACAAGCCCGGGGTGGGGCTCATCAGCTTGTGCGCGGTTGGTTTTTTGATGATTTGGGAAGCTTGTTTTAGGCATGAGTACACTTCTTATGGTTCAAAATAAAATCGTTCAAGTAAAAAAAAATTAAAGGTCATTATATTTTTTTTTAAATTTTTAAGGCGACTTTTTTTCCAGTGCAGGGATTTTGAAACAGGCGTATAAATGGAAAATTTTTTTGGTGAAATTGCCCAAAATGGGCCCGCTTCCCCCCAAATTTAGAAAAACCCCTTTTTGGCACGTTTTGTAAAAAACGACTTTTACTGGAGAAAAAATTTCCCGAAGGGTTACCAGATTTAGCGCTTTTTATCTATTTGGCGCGAAAGCGGCCGTTTCCCGACAAATCAACCTTTTTTTTTGAATTTTTATTGGGTTAAATTTAAAGAATATTCATAAAAATTTTTTTAAAGAATTTTTTTTTACGGGGAAAAAAAATATTTTTTTAAAATTTTTTTGGGTTAAAAGTGTAGAAGGAAAATTTTTAAAACATTCTTTTTTTTTGAAAAATGCTTCTATAATAATTTTTTTGTATACGTATTGCTAGGACTTCAAAACAGGGAGTTGAACTAACTTTTTTTCAAATATATAAATTTGAAGTGAATTTACTGACTTTTTATAAATATCGGGAAGAGAAATTTTTACAAAAAAACAACGATTTTTAAACTAATCGTAACAATGAAAATATTTTTTTTTAAGAAACCCTTTTGTTCAACCACGTCAAAAAAGTCCTAGCTATATAAAAACAAAATAAAAAAAAACCTTTTTTCTTAAAAAGCGAAATTTTTGGGAAAAGGCGTGTCTTTTTTTCCTTCTTTTTTTTTGAAAAAAAATTGCTTTTAAAATTTTTTTCTTGTAAAAATTTAACAAAAAAAAATTTAATATGAAATTTCCAATTCAACTGACATTAATGAAAAAAAATTTTTTCATTTATACGTTTTTTCAAAACCCGATTAGCATCAGTCATTTTAATACAAAAAAGAAAACACATGCAAAATAAACTTCTTCAATGAAATGTCATGTTTAATTCAGAGGGATTGGGGCAAAATTTGAAATGAAAAACCCTGACACACAAGCAAAATTTTTTGGATTGGAAACAATAGATTTTAATTGTTAATTTTTTTATCTGAAATTTTAAAAAGTTTTGGTTTAAAAGAACATAATTTCAATAAATCAAAAAAAGTAATTGTTTTTTTTTTAAAAAATTTGATGTTTAAAAAAAATTTTAAGGTAACGGTTTAAAAGGGTTTTAGTACAAATGTACAGCTGAGAGAAAAAAAAAAGGGGTTCTAAACTACTAAACTTGAGGGATAACAATTGCTTAAAATAATATTTTAACATACTATCGTAAAAAATCGTTTAATTTCTGAATTGTAAAAACTTTTCCCAAAAAATAAGGGGAAAAAAAAAAGTATTAAAAGTCATTGGAATATCTATATTGAATCAATTTCCCGGATATAAACGGGGGAAATTCAAAATAACCCCCAAACACCTTTTTCCAGTAGAAAAGTTTTTCTAAGATTTCTTGACCTGGAAAAAATATAAAAAAAAACAGCCCCCTGTTCAGAGTGTAACTCTAAAAAAATTGAAACATTTTCTACTTCAAAACGTGATTTTCCCCATACATGCACATAATTTAAAAGTTATCCCTAAAAATAAGCTCATTTTTAAAAAATTTTTTGTACCCCTTTGATTTACTAAAAACGTCTATAATGCAGTAACTCAAAAAAATTCCTTGCAAAGTTGTAAAAATTAAGGCAGACTGCGGTGCGTGTGAGAGTTACATTAATGTCGCGCACTGTAAAGCTGCACGAGGGCTATTGGCGACGAACGTAATTTTGAACCATAGTCAAGTGACGAGAACGACGCCTGAGCTAGCCTCCCTCTTCTAACTTCCACACCACTTTACATTTTTAGCCTCAAGATTTAAGCCTGCGGCCCCCTCTATACAGCGGGTCTTGAGTGGCTCTAGACTCGAACTCATGACACGCCCGCCACGAGTACCGCGGCCACCAACAGAATGAGGCAATTGTTGCATTAGAACAAAAAAAAATTCCTTTTATAGCAAAAACGTAAACCTTTAATTATTTCGAAACAAAAAAAAATATGCATGGCACAATTCCATTTAAATTTCTAATAGAATCGTCAAAATAAAAGATACCTTTTAATTTTCCCCACCTCTCATAAAATTGGCAACACCAAAAAAGGCGAAAAAGAAACTAAATTTTGGTCCTAATATGGATGGAATAATTAACCCCACGGGGGAACTTACCCAAAAAAAAAATTTTCATTGAGTGATCCAGGTTATAAAGTATAATTGGGGAAAATGGTCTAAAAGCTTGCATGTTCCCAAAATTTTATTCAATCGAAATGGTAGCTCCCGGGAAAATTCGAGAAAAACTCTGTTGAAAGGATTACCAAAATTTTTTTTTAAAAAAAATAGAATTTCTTTAGAGCAAATGATTCATAGGATCACGTGATAAAAAAAAATAAAATTTTAAAAAATACCCCTTTTTCACCGATTCTTGGGAAAAAGGGTTTGGGTTTATAGTTTATTGATATCGCATCTCAAAGCAATACAAAAGGGTTTTTTGGGGATGGACCTCATAATTTTGAGCCTTAGTTGAGGGGGGGACACCGCCCCCCTTCCCAAAAATCTACATTACGCTAACGTCCCGAACCGAGGGCACACAGATTTAACATACAGTAGACCCTATTTCATGGGTGTTTTCAGTGATCCGGGGCAAGAACCCCGGGGCTCAAAAAGCGATCCCCCGAATTTTGACTAGGACCATTCGGCTTACCGTGGCCATACCCCAAATTTTCCGACTACGTCCGGAAAGGGTTTTAAAAAACTCATAAAATGGATAATTTTTTTTGATTTTGGGGTTACTTAGATTAGAATACATGTATAAAATGTATTAGTAAAAAAAGTAATAGGGGGAATACAAATTTTTTTTATAAAAAATGCTTCTAAAATAATATTTCGCTTATATAAGTAAAACTATTCAAAAGAGTCCCAAACTAGGTTTTTTGAAAAATTCATATTATTTTTCCCGAGTTTTCCACCAACTGGGAAAAAATTAACGGCGTTTTTTTTCTTAAAATTGCTCCCCTCTTTTGTCGCAAAATAATGGATACACCCACTTCTAAGTTTATATATGTCAAAAATTTAGGGGTTTAACCCCCTGTAGAAGGGCAAAAGGCTATATACGGGCCCAAAAAATTTTATTGAAGGGATTTTTTTTTTCCCCAAAAAGGGGAATATTTTTTAAAATGGGTCATTCTATATGTTCCCTTTTTTTTGAAAATTGTATTAAAACTTTTTTTTGTAATACTATTTTTTAAAAAAAATTTTAAATACTTTTTTTAAACTAAAGTGACACTAAATATCATAAATATTTTCCCTTTGGGGCCCCTTTTTCAAAAACACGATTCGGCGTATTCGGATAATTCGAAAGATCGGGAATCGGAAATTCTTTTATTTCTTGAACTATTGGGGAAAATTTGGTGGGGGTTTTGATTAAAGGGGTTTTAAAGGGGGTAAAGTCCCCTTTCGATACATTTTTTACATGCTCCTTTTTTTCCCTTGAGTGAAATTTCCTGGGTCAAATTACGAGGACGACACCCCGACTTGGCACCCTCTAACTACCGCACCCCAAATGGGAGGACGTTTCAAACCCCGACAGGTTTAACGTGCATCGCTGCCCTACACGGCGGGGCTTTTGGTACTGGGCTCGAACTCGTGACAAGGCAAGCCCCTCCCATACCTATACCACTCGGCTACCCCGGCCCCCCGGGCTGGGGGCGAACCCCAACCCTTTTGGTACCGGGGCCAGCGACAAACCAATACGCCACCCAACCCAAAAAGGTTAAGTTATAATGCCCGAAACTTTTTAAAAATCATTCTTGATTTTAAACTTTTTTTAATAAGGTGGGGTCGTCCCGTCCTTGACCATGGTTCAAAAATTTCGTGGCCTCCTTAAAAACCCTCAGTAGCTGAACAATGCGACGTTAATATTCACTCACTCACTAGATCCTTTTGAATCATTTACAGTGTAATCAATTATATCGAAGTGATGTAAATTGGTAAAATATTACGGATGATTTCCCCGTTTTTAGACGACTTCAAATTAAAGAGACTAGTCTTCGAGATACGTTCTTTTTATCAATTCACCTGTATGTTTTTCAAAGGGCAGTTTTTGAAATGTTAGATTCTTGTCCCAAAAGAATAAAAGTAGCAATTGTTTTCCTAGTTTAGATCTGTAGAGTGTGCTTGTTTGTTCTGGAGTAAAGGTCAATGCCAAAAGTGACCATTCTCCGACTGGTAAAATTTTAGATGAAAGATTAGGTAGGAGGGGAGAGATTCGTCGTCTATTGACGTCATAACTTTCTGTAAATAATTGTTAATAATTTGAATATATTTACAAAAGCAATTTGACAGGATTCAACAGAAACTTGGCGGAACGAAATGTACGTTTTGGATTTGTACCTATCACTTCGATAAAGGTATGAAGTAAAAGCATTTCCGAACATTGAAAGAATTTTAAAGAATTTGTATAAATGAGCTTGATAACATAAAAATTTATTTCCCGGACAGCATGAAGACGATGATAAAAACGGGTGTAGATCAGAAGGAGGAATATATTTTGCGGAATAAAAAAATAGTGTCAAAGTATATGAATATAAATATTATGATAAAATAAATACATTAAGTTCAAAGTCATTATCACTAAACTTAAAGTTCTTTCATATTTTGTTTTCACAATACCTTTGTTGTACGTAGTTGTTACTAATGTCACTACAATCGACGGTGTCGGATCGAAGCCTATGAAGTTTATTGCGTCAAGGGGCTAGATATTGTCTGTTGTTAGCTGCAGCTTTGAACACCATGCTGGGTGACAGTTCTCCTTTCCACACCAATTTTTAGAGAGAACACCCAGATGGGTGGTAAGAGGCCCTGCCACCTCTCTTTCTCTTTCACCAACCTCTCGAGAAGGTTTTCGGCTCGACGAATATTTAGAGTGCCTCATCCCCTGCCACATAGGCACTATACATTTAGAAACATCCATGCCTTCTCCGGGATTCGAACTCTAGGGTGAGTGAGCGAGAGAATATTAACATTGCCCTGTTCAGCTACATAAGGGTTTTTGGCAATGGACCTCGTAATTTTGAACCATGATCAAGTGACGAAGGCGACACCTGAGCTAGCACCCCAACGGGAGAACGTTTGAGCCCTCGGCAGACTTAACGCGCACCGCTTCCCTACATGGCGGGTCTTCAATGGTATTGGGCTCGAACTCATGACAGGCCAGCCACGTGTTCGTTACCTTGACCACTAGACTACCACGGCCACTCCGAGTGAGTGAATATTAACGTCGCACTGTTCAGCTACACGAGGGCTTTTGAGGACGGACCACGTAATTTTGAACCATGGTCAAGTGACGTGGACGACACCCGAGCTGGCACCCCCTCTCCTAACTACCCCACCGCACCAACGGGAGGACGTTTCAGCTCTCGACAGATTTAACGTGCATCGCTGCTCTACACGGCGGGTTTTTAATCGTACTGGGTTCGAACTCATGACATGCCTGCCATGATCCGATTCCTTGACCATTGGACTACCGCAGCCCTCACGGCCATTTCGATCCCTGGGACCTACGGAAGAGCAATAAGCTGTCAACAATACTTTTTGGGTATACCTTTGTATATGTTAACATTTGAAACTAAAAGGAGGCTTGTCAGGCTCGAGGGTTGCATGCAATCTAGGATGACAATGATTGCAATCCATCAAGAAATCATCCACTTCCAAAGAAGGTGGGTAAAGATCAGGCCTTTTTTCGCCCATCGGCAAATTCATATTATGTATATTTTTTTAACACAAATACTCGTTCGAAATGAAAATGTTAGTTTTTTTTCTTCAAAAAAATCTTTTATTAAATAGAAAAAACAGGAAAAATAACATGTTAAACTATTTGCAACAAATGTCTTCGATTATATTTCCTTCTGGCTTTCACTGGCTGAATCGCCACAGGACCATCCATTAGCAGTGTCTTGAAGTGCATCAGCATATCCAAGACTTGGTGTTTTTGTCTGAGTGTGATTATGGCGCCAGTATCCCAAGTACCAAAGTACAGATGCAACATGTGCACAGCAGCTAACAACTCTAGTACCAACTTTGCATTGCCAATACATTTTAATGTTTGGATTAGGACCTATACCTGTTCTTAGCCATATGTTATGTACTTTTGAACTTGTGCGTCGTTATCTTAACTGGAGTCGAACTGAGGAATCTTCTTGATTTACGTAAAGAGTACAGCCCCGATTGATTAAGGTGTTCGTGAGTGTATGATTGGCTTTGCTTAAGCTGATATATACCAAGAGTTAAATATCGTAGCTCCTATGTTAAACGTGGAAAATCTGGAAGATCAAAGTCACTTAACAAAATCCATATCGCCCTTTTTCTTGCCCAGCCATTTTCTTCAACTGTTTGTTGTAAGTAATTAGGCTTCTTCGCTAAATCTAGCATTTGTTGGACAATTATATTGTCGTCCTCAATATTGTTAAGTCTTTCTGGGTGGAAAGCATTAAGAATTGCAGAGACGATTTTAACATAATCTCCAATAAATGGTATTTGGACATTTTCGATAATATTGTTTAAAGCTCTCCACTTCTTATACTGGCCATTTACTGCTTCAAATACCCAACGAATCGATATCACCAATGATGATGAGTTTGGTGTTTTATGGCGCAAGAGTCAGTTTTGGCTATACTGCGCCAAACATTCATAGGTCTGTGGTCTGGACGGGAAAGAAGAAAAAGGAGAAATTGGATGACAAGATGGAGGGGCGAAAATAGAGAAGGACCACTGGGGTACCCCGG
>BMAV01015920.1:0-43449 GCA_019973955.1 Trichonephila inaurata madagascariensis
TGATAATACCACGGTCGGCAATGAATTCATATGGTCACATTGAAAAAAAAAGTCACATTACTACAGAAACTGATAGTAAAGCACTAACGAAGACCTTAATGTTTAGAAATCGATGTCAGAAATTTGGCTTTAAAAAGGGACACCTGTTATTTGTCCCGTGAGTGGTTGCCAATCCCCAAAACAAAAAAAAACCTGGACACTACTAACAAAGCAAGATATAAGGTTAAACCTGACAAGATTGATACCAAATGTTAAAAATTTGTTTTTGTAGAGCGCTAGATTCATCCTTTCCATTAAAATCATATTTGTTTATTATTTATTTACTTTATAGTTAACAATTTTATCTTAATTAACTTTTCATTTAATTAATTAACATGTTCTTAGTAAATTTTAAACACTATACTTCATTGAAAATTAGAAATTTAAGTCTTTTAAAGTAGTAGTAGTACCAGCTGTCAAAAAGACATTTAAGTTGATAAATTTGCAAAAATTCAAAATATTAATTAAGAAATTGGACCAACATGAAAAACATGGCAAGGGGTCTGTCAGACAAAAAAGTTTGGGAATCTCTGCTGTAGAGTATTATTGAAAAAAAAATCAACTGATGTACAATCTTATCTTAAATATAAACAATATATTAAACAAATGTGAAAAAAGTTACAAAAAATTGGTAATGTTCTTTATGTACGTTATAGAACAGTACGTAATGTGCATTTACTTTTACGAAAAAAAAAGAATTTATGTCAAGCATTATATCTGTACAATATTATTTTTTTTAAACAAAGAGTTGAATATCAATTCTTAAAAAGTGATGCAATCTTTTGTAAGGTATGAATATGATGTAACTTTTCCAACATACAAAGATAAAAAAATATTCCCACATAAGTATTATTGCATAAATTTTCGTTAAATTTGAAAATTTTTGAAGTGATAATTTCTTTAGGCGTGTTTTGCTGGGGAGTGAACTTGAATGATGCGTTTTAAAAAGCCGAGCATTGTTACGCTCGGGTTTGTAACGCTCGTAACAATACTACTGAATCATTTGGATTTTATGAGTCATGGATCGGAGAAATTTGTGCAGCGAAATGTAGAGCAGAAAATGGACAAATAATTCTTAATGGTTACTATTTATATTTCACCAAATCAAAGTGTAGAGAAAATTATTGAATTCATTGACAAAAATTTAGTTGTCCACACTGTGCGTGGGAAGCCAGATCAACTCTTCTGAACAAAATTGCCTATAATTTTAAAAGGGGATTTTAATGTAGATTTTTTTTAAATCAAAATTCAATTTAATAATGTCAAATGAGATATTATCTATATATATCCAAATGAAAGCACGACAAAAAGTACGGGACAACAAATCCAAAGTATTTATAACCTATTTCAGCTACCATAAAAACCTATTGTTTTCTTCTTAGAATACAATTAATTCACAAATATGATTGTATATTTCGCAAAAAATATTACTTTATGGGTACAGACATATGAATAAATAATTTTGTAAGACAATACTAATATCTCCTTGTTTTTTTTCACCTAATTCCTGAAATAACATTACAAAATTTGAAGTTATTTCTTTCGCGTGTGGTCATTAGCACACACTTTTTTTTCTCTTTCAATATTGATTATTTAAAATTTTTTTTTACAAATGGTTCGTGATGCATCAAACGTTTTAAGCAGCACTGTATTTCACTTCTAGTGATATGTACAAGACAAACTAGCGCCATCTGCCATGCTTCATGGGTAGAATAAAAGCAAAAATATATGGTGTTCTTACACCTTGAAAAAAAAATTAATAACTTGTGGGAAATAAATGATTTCGCAACATTTATACGTGCTCATTAAATCAAATCTTTTTTTTTTCATGTGAACCATAAATTAAAATTTAACGTACTATCCTTTCTTCCAACTTAACACTTGTTCATAAACACACAAAAAATGTTTCTTGCTGCTTGTCAACTCATTATGGAATAAAAATTCACAACCCGACAAAAGTGTATAGATATAAATATGTTTCCCAGTGGCGTAGCTAGGTATCCAAATGCCCTGGTACTAAAAAAAAATGAGGCCCCTATCTTGGTTGGATTTTATCAAGTAAAAAAAGTGAATATTTTACATACAAAGCAACAATTTTTGTTAATTATCTTTCCTTTCTTGGCATTGTTCGCGCTTAAACGCACCAATGGGTGGTTTTTTTTAACCCTAATTTCAGTTATATATTTTTTGCATTACGTTTCGTATGTACTTAATGACGTAAAAAGGCAGGATAAATACTACGCTGCAAAACAACGTTGCGGAATCCCTGGCTATTTATTTGGGAGGATCGAACTCACCAACCAGAGGGTTTAGAGCTACAAAATGGTCCAGCGAACGATACAAAAAATGTACATGAACAAGAAAACACAATACAATATTAAATTGAAAGATGTGCAATCCTGCACTAGATCACTAAACAGCCCCCAATGAAAAAACTCTTCTACAACATATATATTGATCAAGAATATCAATTCTGCTTTTTATTGTTTGCAAGTACATAGCTACAAAGAATTACGAATCGAGACTGCAGACCTTAAATATTACACCTGATATAAAAGTATTTGTAAAAGAAACGCAACACCATCCTTCTCATTAAAAGTTTAAATTCATACCATTAAGTACATCAGTAATTTGAAATTAGTATTTTGTAATATATTGTTACGAATTTTGTGTAAATAATTTGTATATTTGAGTGTTTAATGCATTTATATTACTCTATGTTATGTTTATTTCATGTTAAAATTGTACCATTCACAAGCAATGCCACCCCTTACGTTATAATGGCGATTCAATGAGAACTTGGCGGTAGAGCCAAGTTGGCATCATTTTTGGCGAGTTCGGAACCCTCTGGAATCTTCTAGAAAGTAGTAGATCTCTCCACTAGTGTCACGTTCAATGACACGAGCTGTTATATTTCTGTAAGTTTCTGTCGCGCCTATAAAAAGCTGCTCGCCGGGGCGGCGAGGAGTCTGCTGTGCTTGTGAATAATCTTTCACATACGTGTATTTTTTAAACACTGTTATTGTGTTTGATTGCTGTTGAAGGTGTGAAGACCTTTGGATATTTACTCTGTGAATATTGCTGCTGAATCCTGTATTTTAAGGACTGGATTTTTGATTATAAATTCGCATCGCTCTTAAAGAATTGTTTATTTTCTTTGTAACTGTTTTGCATAAAATCCTTGAAACCTCGGATCTACGTAACAATATTTATATATAATTAGAATTTTACAGTTACAGGGGAAAAAAAATATTAAAAGAGTGTTCAAGTAGCAGCGGCAGTCGTAGGATTATTGTGGAACTTTTAAACCACTCAGCAATGTGTGTTGGGAGTCAGGGAGGAATATTCAAAATCTTGGGGTTCGTAATGTCAGACTGATACATAAAGGGAAGGGGAGACTGGCAGCATTGAAAATTTAAGAACCACTGCTTTAAATTGTTAACAGGAAAAGAAAAAGGCTAAAATACCATGTAAACAAACATTTATTGCAAGCATTAATATACAATTAATACTAATAGTGAAATATTGATTAACTGCATATACATCCAAATTACACACCACTTTGAAAGTAAGAAAACAATACAAACATTCTTTATAATGACAATATTTACTTTAGAATTTTCAAGAAGTATTACAAGAATTATTTCTTACATGAAAAAAAAAAATGATTCAATTAAGAGAAATTAAAACACTTAAAATATACAACACTCTTATAAAGTTGCATTTAAGGGTAAACAGACAAACAATTGGTGTACAAAATGTTAACTATTCTTCTTGAATTGTATTAAACAAAGCTAGTTCAAAATAACTTCAAAAGAATTTATAAATAATGTTAGCCAATGTCAGAAGACTGTATCATCATTTGAAACATTTTTTATAATATGGTCAAGTGAACATAGGTAGAATCTGTAGGTTCATCTCTAATACTGTTGCCTTTTCTTTCTGCAGCACTTCATGCAATAGCAGGGATCACAAGTATCGACACAATTGCAAGAAATTATATTGAGAAACATTTGGTTGACTGGTTGAATGTGTTAATATGACATTAAGGAGATATGCAAGCCTTTTGAACAACAAACAATTGTAATTTTGAGCCACAGTCAAGTGACAAGAGGATAACACCTAAACTCACACTCCCCTTTTGAGGAACAATGAGAGTTCAATGAAAGAATTATAAGATAGCTATTACTATTGTGTGTACTTTTTCAGTAAATGATAGTAAAACAATTATGGAAAAAAAGTTGTAAATTTATTTTTAAAATTAAGTGCCTGAATGTTATGTTTTAGGATTATAAAAAAACAATTTGGATTAAATTATAATTTAAATATTAGATAATGCAAAAATTGATGTTCAAAAATTAAGTACCAGTATAAAAAAACATAGATTGACTGTTTACATATTTTTAAAATTATAACAGAAAATTCCCATTTTGATACTAATAATGAGATGTCGCATACTTTGAATGACTAAGAAAAAAAGAACAATCACATTTCAATCAATATGTTCACCATACTACACTGGAAAGAATCAGTTTTATTTCTGCATCATAATTATTTAAAAAAACAAACAACAAAAAATGCCTCACCTTTAACAATTCTTTTAACAAAATTTTTGGCACCAAAGGGTAAAACAATATCTAAAAGCTTCAATACATATATATAGTGCAAAGTTAGAAAAAGATTATATATATAACCCACCCCAGAACACCATAATTTCTTTTTAATCCTCCACATTATTTTGGGGAAGGGGCCCCCTATGCTCTCCTTTTTTAAAATTTCATTTCAAGAAGTTAATGAGCAACTACGTATATTAGAAAGAAAACTTATCAACTCTAACTCATAAATTACATTTCAAGAAATTTTATTTAATTATATGGTAATGGTTTGTTCAAAAGTGAAATTTTCAGATTACATTAATATAAGGAAGGAGCTTTTCTAGAGTTTAGTAATTGTTTGATTGAGAGATTACTCTCCCCTCGTTCAGATAAAATTTTGAAAATAGGAAAAATAAGAACAGAAAATGCTAAAAGCATGTGCTCTGTGCTTGATCAGGCATCTATAAAGAGCACTACAGGCATAAAAACACTTTCCATTTGGAAATCTCACATGCAAGAAAGATTTTATTAAAAAATTTACATTACAAAAAAAAAATTCTTAATACTGCATTTAAAATGCATACATTAGTTATTTATTTTTGCTCATCTTTCTATTTTGATAAATAAAAAAAAAATAACTAAATTCTGAAAAAGACGATTTCTTCAAATATGCTTGACATATATCACACAGAAATCTGAAATATTGGAACTACCAACAATATAAAATGTACATTAAAGTAGTTATTTTACTTTGCTTTCCTGTTTCGATAATTTTTTCTAATGCAATAAAGTTCTGGGAGGTGAGAAAGATGTCTGTATGATCAAATCTGTATGTGAGTAATAATTTAAAAACTGAAGTTTCTATAAAACCAGGAATTCTTTTCTAATTTAGTATTATAACCTTCAGCACAGGTCCATTTTTCAATATAATAAATTACTAACAGCAGGTGCTATTATAAGAGGAGGCATGGGGTGGACAACAGGTTCATCTGGAATATCTAAACTCAAGTATTTCTTCAAATGCTCAGGAATTATGAGATTGTCAATGCCATGAGGAAGTTGAAACACGGAGCCCATACGCTCTCGAATCCTGCAACGACACAAATGGAGAAGAGATCTAGGTACGGGGTCCTGAAGGTATCCAGATGAAACGTTAGATTCATAAATTTGAATGAATTTTGATTTCTTCTCTCCATGAATATGAAGCCTTTCACAGCCTTGGATTATTTCAAAACGAGTAAAAAAGGTATCTGGAATTGCCTGCCAAAGTAGTTTTACCAAATCTATTGGTTCTATGACTTGAAACTTATTACGGATCAAAAATAATAATGTGAGTAAGAATATATTATCCCTATGTTGTGGAAGGAAAAAATTCCACATGTTTGGTGGATAACGTCGTTCCTCCGTCCACAAACTGAAAGAAAAAACATCAAAATATGCATATATTTTATTCATAAAAATGCATAACATACAGGAAACACACACAGCATAGTTTGTAGCTTCATAAATTTATATAAACTATTATTGGAATCTTTATGTGAGTATAATATGATTTTTTAAATCATACAGTTGAAGGAATATTTAAATATGAAAGTTCAAATTGTTAAATTTTTTTAAAATTAAAACCTTTTACTCAAAAGTTGTTTTTAATGAAAAATCCTTTATATACTTCTAATTATTAATACTGATACAGATTTTTCTCTCCTTCACATAATAATTCAACAGTTGTTTATTTATTCAAAAGTACATGTAAATTTTAAAATAAACCGATTAAAAAGATATATCACATAAAGCATTTTTTAAAATAACTTAAAATTAAAAACCTAATTATTCAACACCAACTGATTTTATTGAATATGCTAGGTATCTAACCAGAGAGAATTCTTAAAATAACACATACAGGAACAGTTAAATATGTCATCATTGTATATTTTGATTCTTTAGATGTTATAATAATAAAAGTATGAAACACAGGTCAGCCAAGATAATATAATTGTATATTTTAAAATTTTACTTCAGTATAATTTATTTTATTTAGCTGATTTTTAATTCAAAATGTTCCAAGCACTTTCTGCATGAAGTCTAATTTCATAAAATGAAGATATAAGATTGTTTTAATCAAATGCAGAAGAAAACACATAAACACAAACAAATAATTATATGATTAGTAAGGTAATATTCAAAATTTTTTACAAATCTTTTATTTCAAAAGAAAAGAACTAAAAAGTATTCGAAAAAATCAGCACTTATTCTTTTTTGGAAAATACTCTAACGAGTCTATAATTTAATTGAATGCTTTTACAAGACTGTGATATGCTAGTAAATTTCCATAATAAGCAATAATTTAAAGAAATGTTAAATAAAGGGAGTGTGTACATTTGCACAAAAGACATAAAATTATAAAAAATATATAAATATTTTTTTTTTACTTCAAAGATTTTTTAATTAAATTAAACTATGTATAACACCATCTTTGTTCTTTTGTATATATATATATATATATATTAGTAAGTGTTATTTTTAATGACTTATTTCTGAAAACCAAAGGGAATGGCCACTGATCTCAACAAATTTTTGTCAACTGGACAGTATTTCAAATTTTACATGCTTTGAAAGAGAGACATCTATGAATGAGTTTAACATTTACATAAAATAAAAGACAAAGTAGTATAGTTTGCAATATTGCCCAAAATTAACACTACAAACTATTGCAAGCAAAAATAATTGTTATTGATTTGGCAGTTAATTTAGTTAATAAAATCAAAACTGAAATCCAAAATTTAACTTATTTTTAGATGAAGTTAATGTCCAAGTACATAATTTATATATTTCAGGACAGTTAATGAAGAATGATTAGAAGGAATAAAAAGGATTATATTCAAAAATAGTAGAAGATACAGCTATAAAAAACCTGTTAGAGAGGAATTTAGATAATATTTTTTTAACATTTTAATTGATACTGTTATTGCACAAATGGAGTGAGAGTTATATAAACATCACACTATAAAGTTGCATGAGGGCTTTTGACAACGGACCTCGTGATTTCGGACCATGGTCAAGTGACGAGAATGACACCTTAGCTTGCACCTCCTCTCTTAACTTACAAACCACATCAACAGGAGGACAGATGTAACTTGCACCGGCCCCTCTGCATGGCAGGTCTTCAGCGGTACTTGGCTCGAACTCATGATACACCAGACATGGGTCCATGATCTTGACCACTAGGCTACCATGGCCTTTATTGTACAAATGGAGATAAATTTAAAACTATACCAAACATTATTTCTGATTTCAAATTAATCCGATATAAAAACCTTAGAAAAACATAAATTAGAAAAATGCTCCAAGTTTTGTAACAAAGATGTAGATGAAAACCTAATCCAGGAAATTTGTTTGCTACAAGATTTAATTTTGATTGAAAGGGATGTAAATATAATGCACAAGACATTTTAAATAATGGTAATAAAATATTTCTAAATGAATTAATTGTACCCAAACTTTTCTTTACATTACCAGTAACAATAGAAAGTGCCAAGAGCTTTTTCAACAAATTAAAAGTAAAAAAAATTATCTTTGGACAACAATGAGTTCAAAAATGCCAGTGGCGTAATGTACACCTTGTTTCACAGAGGGGCCCTAAAGCCTGACTGTTAATTATACATTTAACATATTTATAAAATATCAAAGGAAAGCCTGACTTTGCCTCTAATATTCTCCATTTGGCTTCTGTTAAATGCACTTTGTTAAGCACCCAAACAGAAATTGTAATTTTTCTGAAGTAATTAATGTATTAGCAAAAACAAACATGCATTAATACTATATATTCAAACTTAAGTAATTAATACATTAACAAATGCAACATCACATCAAATAAGCAAGTATTAGTAATATATGTTCGTGATAGTACTATTCTACATAGAATTGCATTCAATGATCAGACATGTGTGTAAACAGATTAAAATATTTTAGCTGAAAAAAAATTTATCTCAGGCAACTAGCAAATCAAAAGATATACATTCACTTTTTACAATAAGTATGTATTTACTAAGCTCAGTTTGTATTTAGTAAACAAAAACAAAAGCTTTTGCTAAATTATCTCACATTTGTGAATTTAACACAAAGAGGAAAGAACAATACTTCAAACTTGCATTCAGAAAACACCCAAGCCAATAAAAAAATGCCAACTGGTAGTTTCAAAAAATAAGTACCAGAACTTTTAATTATATACAAAATTGTTTATTTTATCACAATCGTGGTTTTGTCACTTTTAATATGTAACTTACAATATCACTATCCATTACTTATGGCAAACAATCCAGAAAAATTCCTTGCAAATATTATAGCATGGCACTTGAAAGAAAAAGAAAAAAAAATCTTTTATAAAAATTAAGGTGGTACATAGGTATTATCACAACCATATATTGGAGACATTATATGAAACAAAGCACGTGGTTGCCAATTTAGTGCATACACCACATGTGAAATGTAAGTTGCCAACTTGGCGATTGTTACGATAATATGTAAATACTCATACTTAGGACAACTTATTCTAATTGAACTGAACAAAAGATGTCTTTTCCAGAAGATACTTATACTTTTGATTCTTTTTAAGAAGTTACAATTTTAATAAGAATTAGGTTTTTCAAGTTAAAATTAAAAAATTATTCAGTAATGAATTTAATTTTTAAAAACTGCTCTGAACAAAACTTGTAAGAGCAGTTATAGCCATTAATGGGCTATATACATATATTTCAACCCAGTGATAAAATTTATGGGACGATTGACACTTTAAAACTGTTTTACTCCATACTCTTATTATCTAAGATTAAGAGTTTACTCATATATCCTTTTATCTTCGTCTTATATTATCTTACTATACTTATATTTACTACTTAGCTTTAGGTTTGATTCATAGCAATTTAGAATAAAATTCATGATTTTTCATTATTATTATAAAATTTTTAAAATGGTCAAGTGACACTTTATTAAAATTTTAAAGCAATAACTCTCTTAAGGGCTAATACATATACTAACTATATATGTGTGTTGAAATAAATATGCTTACATGTGAAATTCTACAGCATCTTTGACGTAACATAAAAAATCTCCTGGAAGAAATGGATAATTATACCCATATTTTATTAGTAGATAAAAAGATCTATAATTTCTATCAAACAAATATCTCCAGTAAGTTTTTTCGTTAAACATCCTGACCTTTGCATGAGTTGTACGGTACAATATAAAATCTACAAGACATGGATCATAGGCAGGTGAAAAAATTTGACTCACTACTTGTGGTTGAAGCTGTAAGAACTGCCAAAGAAGTTCAGAATCTTCTCGTTCTTTAGCTAAAAGCTTTAAGAAAGGAATGAAAATCTGGTGCAAGATCTCTTTCGGGATACTAAAAAACTTAATAAAGCTCATCAGAGTACTGATTTTATGATTTGACTTTTGAATAGCTATTTTTACATACAACATGTCCTCATTTTTCATTTTGTGAACACTTTCATGTTCAACTGAAACTTCTTTGAGGAAACAGCTTTTAGCAAGAAACAAAGAATTACTTCCAGCAAAGTAGAGAGAAGCATTAAGTTCGGATATATTATCATCTAGTTTCTTTGAAACATCAAGATGATAATTGTACAAAATGTATCTTCCACTTAGTACTTCATTCATAAAAGCATGCTTAGTATAACAAAGTTTCTCAAGCTTTCCATATTCACCGATGCTTAAATCTAAGTATGTCACAGATTTATGAGCAACAAAACTATACCTAACAACATCAACAGCTGATTTCAAATTTACTTTTGCAACGTGAATCGTCTCCGATTGTGGATATAAGCAAGGGAAATCGTAAAATGTTTTCCAAAAGGAAATATCACTGCAGAATTTCTTCCGGAATACATCAGGCATAGAATTATAACGCTTCGGCATTGCGAAAAATGCTTTCACTAATGACGAAACCGCTAGTAAATAAAAGTGTTGACTGGCGCCATATGTATTGGAAATCGTTAAACACAGAGCACTTTTTTGTAGAAGAATAGAGGGGAAGAGAGGAAACAGGGGGATCACATTCTGCAGGGTTACAGAGCCAAGCAATTTTCTCGCCAATATAGGCGCTTGCTTTGAATGCGATGCCAAACATTTCATTGACTCCGCAAACGTGGACCTATTCGCATGAGTACATAATCGCAAGCTATTCACTTAGCACATATTGGATAAATAAAAAATACACTGGTGTGCGGCTTAAGCAACAGGTGGGTTTGTGCCATAACTTCACGAAAAAATCATCTGAGAGACATGAAATTCTGAAATGAGGAGAGTATTATGTACGTAAGGATGACGAAAGCATCGGCGCTGAAAAAGGGAATACAACGCATACGGTATGGAATCAAACAAAAACAAAGCTTTATTGAACGCATAGTATATCGTGACTCATGATTGTGTCTATCAACAGGAAGAACAACAAGCAGATGTTCCTTAATATGGTATATGCCCTCCCTTACCTACAATGGTTGCTTTGCACCGTCTCCGCATACTCAGAACCAGCTGGTGCAACATTTCTTGGTGGAGTGCCCATTCCTCCAATCAACATCTGTTTGAGTTGTTGGTTGTACTCAATGATGTGAGCGTGTGGCAATACGTCTCCCCCAAAGCATCCACACATGTTCGATGGGATTTAAATCTGGGGAGCACGCTGGCCAATCCATTCAGTGATATCTTCACTTTCCAGCAGCTCATAACAGCAAGAGTGCGATGTGGCAGTGCATTGTCTTCCATAAAGATGAAGTCTGGGCCAATGGCACCTCGAAGAAAAGATGCAGATGGGAAAAGTACCTCTCGCAATAGCGATCCCCGATTTACAGACCACTCTGTCGAAAATGGGAAGCTCCAGTTCCGCCGTTCAGCATAATGCCAGCAGACAAGAACTCAGGACTACCCGCCAACGATGTCTTTTCCTTGATGTTACTGGGGATAAAACCGGGTCCCCGATCTTTTCTCCAAATCAAGCAGCGTTGAGAATCGCTTCTGGTACTGAACCGACTCTCATCCGTAAAAGAAGAAACTACGACTCCATTGATCAGTTGTCCAATTTTTTGTGCTCTCTGGCCCACTGTAAACGGTGGCTTCGGTGGTCATCTTTCAACGGAGGCAGTGTTCAGGACTGGCGGGTGAACAGGCCCCCTTTGTGTGAAGGCGTCTGGCCACAGTAAACCGCTACACTTGTCGACCTGTTGCTGTACAGAGTTTCCTGAGCAATGGCGCTGGCTGACTGCTGTCGAACTTTTTTCGCCTGCAGGATGATATATCGGTCATCCGCTGCAGTTGTCGTCCTCGGGTGGCCACACCAATCTTTCTAACAGTGTACCTGTGGTTTGGAACGCTTTCCAAGCGCGCGAAACGACACTTTTGTTGATTTCGAACTCTGCAGCTACACTGGTGGCAGTACGCCCCTCCTCCAGCTTTCCGATCATTCTTCCCACGTGTGAAGTCATCAGATGATTTCTTCCTAGCCATATTTCACGAACTGACTCACTGGCACTTGCAGGGAAATATGGTGGTGCGTCTCTGTCTTCATTTCATTCTACTGTTGAGCAGCGCGCTAGGCATCACGCGTTTTGCGTACGCTCACATCGCTTCTGCGTTTTGTTCCTGATGTTGCATACGCATGACGTTTCTACTGACTTACGTGTTCCCTCTACTGATCTCCAGACCTCCTTTTCTGCAATTTCATGGCTATCTGCTAAATTTTTACATTGTTGCTTAAGTTTTGCACACCAGTGTATATAACAATCTTTCGAAATTGCAGGTTTAAATACATGCTACAAATTTGTTTTAAATAACAGATTGGTTCAGCATTTTTTAAATAAAAAGTTGAATTATGTAATTGCAGTGATAAGTAATACGATTACGAGCACAGAAAGCGCTCGCATTCTTGTTTATGATTGTTTTTTGAAGATTCCAGGTTTTTAACGAGAAGATATTGGATCAATTTAAATAATAGGATTACGCATGACACTTGAATTCCAAAAGGAAGCAGCTCCTCTTTCATAGATTATACAAAAGGTGTTATACGAATAAGTATTTCAAATAAAACCAAAAAGTGCATTTCTAGTCGATCTTTCAAAAATGTAATTATATATTCTATAAGCCGAAAGAGTGAGTAATTTGATACAGAATAAAAAGTGGTTACTAAAGTGATTTGAAATGCTTGTTTTCGTATTAAATTTCCTGTTCTACAAAATACAATTTTTGATTATAATTTTAGAAACATTGTGCTAATGAATATTCATTGATTAGATTTTTATTAAATCGGTTATTTGTTTCGCTCATTCTGTGGGTCATCAAATTACAGTTTAATCTCTACGTAATCGTGTGAATAAGAGTTTTATATTAACACACAATTCAATATATTTATATATTCATAAGGATACAAGAGTCGAATGATTGATTGACCGGAAGGAATGAATCGAGTTTCTCTGAAATTTTGGTTAATGTAAACGGGAAATTTTTAAAAGCCTAATATTGTATGACTGCATATTAAACTTTCTCTGTATAAAAATAAAAGAGCAGACGTGCAAAATTAACTAGAAACAATATTTTTTTTCTCATAGTTAAAAGCTAAATCAGATTATAAATCAAACTCATTTTCAAACAGAGAAATTAGTATACTCTACCATAGTATAATCATATATCTATGCATATAATGTGTAAACTCGACTCAATTCGTTACGTAATTTATGCCGAATAAGGTGATGAAAAAAAGGATTTCATTACATATTACTGCTAAATGCATATTCTTACATATTTGAGTAAGCGATATATATATATATATATATATATATATATATATTGTACCAAATGAAATTTCAGTTTGAGCAAGACAAAAATTTAATTACATACTGCCTGTGTTATAGTTTTTAATTAAACGGAATAATAAATTCTACAAGGTATTCCTAATTTACTATTTTTTCTTATAAAAAGAAAGATAAAAATTTAAAATGTCAGAATTCTCGTTCCATAAGAAACTATAGGATACTCTCTTATGATCTCTTTTTCTAAAATAACTACATTAAATGCGGATTTAAAAAAAAAAACCTTATTTAAATGCGTATAAAATGAGCGAAAAGGTTTGTTGAAATATTTTTTACCTTAGCGACAACAGAAACTAGAATTTCACAAAGTTTCTTTACAGTAAATCATTTTAAATAAAAGGGATGTATTTCTCTATGTTAAAAATCATACGTCATTGAAAATACAAAGCATATATTATAATTTTTTTAAAAAAAGCGGTCAGAATTTTTTTACAGGATTTTCCTGTAAATTAATTTTTTAATCCTTTCCAATTAATTTTATTAATTGGAAAGGATTAAAAAAATTTACATCCTTTCCGATTTTAAATAATTTAAATAGAGTTTATCCATATATATATATATATAGAAATGTATCTAATTATAAAATTGAAATTTTATTTCTAAGCATGTCCCTAAAATTTTAAAACACAGTTTACCTTTATGATACACACTTTTTAAAGAAATGGACATCATACTTAAATTCTTGTTTAATTTAATTATTGCGTTCCAACTCTCCTCCCCCAATATTTTAGACAATCATAAAAGCGTGATTCTTAATGATTACGGGAGGGGAGGGGGAAGAAACGAGTGAGTAAATCTTATTTTTTTCTGCTTCATAAATCTTCATAACATACATATGCTTTGAAAATAGCATATTACAGTATTGCTTCTATTTTCTTATTCTTCCGTGTTCATTTTAATAAATTCTGAAGTTGGGAAAAAAATTACTTTTGAGTCAAAAATAATATTCAATCCTCTAGTGTAGATCAATTACTTCTCATTCATTATTACATACAGTAAATTGTATCAATTCTAGTTCAAAATGACGTATAAAAACTGAATCACAAACACACACACAAAATGAGCAAGAGATTCCGGTACAGCATTGAATATCGCAAAATGTGGGATGACACAAATAATTTTTATCAAATTGCAACTATAACATTTTTTGTTGAAATAAAAGGACATTTGATTTCATAAATAATTGCATTATACATATAAATAAGCAAACTGAAACTGTTCAATATTCAAATTCACAAACTCATTCACAAACTGTAAACTAAGTGCTAAATAAATGATGTGGCTACGAGTGTTTCTCAATTTAAATAAAACATTTATTAAGTATTTACAAGGATGCATAAAAAAGCTTAAATATTATCGCGCACGCTCATAGCCGTCCGTTTCCTCCAAACGCATCTAGAGGAATTCCCTTTCCCTCTCTGTTCGGAGCGCTTTTCCACCCCCTGTTGCCACCAGAGAAAAGAGAAAACTACGCTTACACCCCTTCCTAGGGTCAGTCACCCCTTCGCTCCTTGGGTGACTAAGATTTATTAGGCGCTCGCCCCTCCTCGGGTCAATCAATCACCCCTTCGCTCTCTGGTTGCTTTCGCAACATTCTCCCACCTTTGAGATTTCCTGCTGTAAAAAAACTCAAATACAACATATAAAATACAACAGTAAGATTAACAATATAGGTGCTACAGAATGCTGGTGTTAAAATAAAGCAAAATTTACAGTCAGATTTACAGAATCAGTCAGATCTTTTGGTAAATTAATTTCTGGTTCTTGCAGTTCTAGATTGTAAAGTCTTTGCACTGGTCTGACCAGTTCCCCAGTCTCAGTTTTGACTCGAGCGACTCTAATGTGTCCATCTTTTCCAGGAATTAGTTGAATTACTCTAGCAAGAGACCACAGAGTAAGATTCTTTAAACTATTTTCCACCACAACTACTTCTCCCACCGTTAAGGGTCTTGATTTCCGGTGACGCTGCGTTTGCTCTCTCAGTTGGCCTAGGTACTCAATTCTAAATCTTTTCCTAAGCTTGCGACATAGCCATCCTGTGATGACCATGTCGAGCCGGTTCCGCGTAAGCTAGAGGTGTGGGATTATCAAAATGATGAGACATAATAATTCTTAATACAACTTTTATTAAGAATAACTTATATTACTTAAATTCTAATTTGACAATTTTAATTAAAGTGAGAGCCAACACCCAAATTAAACCGTGTATTTAAGTCAGATCACGCAACTAGATCCTTTATCTCAATTATAATGACTAATACGATTCATCTAATTACTTATATCAAATATTACCTTTTTGCAGATCTCCTTCCTTTACCTAAAGAAAGATATCTATAAATTCATTATATATGATGATCCAACTTCTTTATTTAGGACTTCTATTCTTTCCAAAACTATCGGACTGCTAACTCTTGACTGCAAGTTTTCCCAACTAATATCTCTAAGCTTGCCACGCTATATCATACATCAAAGCTTCTATCCTTTTATAGTATATCCATTTAATTTTATTTTGTTTTCTTCTTGGTTTTGGGGTTGGAAAAGTTTTGCCTTTCGTGGGTAAAAGAACATGGGAGTTATGTTGCAGAAAGACGCGAGAACGTCAAAACCCCCCAAGAAAAAAAAAGGATTTATTAAGGGTTCCAAGCCCTAATAAATTGGGGCAAATCTCATTTCAAATTTTTTCCTTTTCTGAGTTTTATTTAAATTTTAATCTTAAACCCTCATTTTAACTTTTATAATTTCCAATATTTATCTTGACTTTAATTTTTCAGAATTTTAATCTTAAATTTTAACTTTTATAATTTTCAATATTTATCTTGATTTTTAATTTTTTCATTACTCATCTTAGAATTAAATTTTAATATTCAATTTAAATTTAAACTCGTGACAAAAAATTTTTTACTCCTAACTAGGCCAACTTTATATTTTTTTTAATTTATCCCCCTCTCACTTTTAACATGCAATTTCTTAAAATATTTATACAAAATTTAAAAAAAATTCTGGGTCCCAAAAGACCCAAACTTTGACTCTAACACTTCATATGGAGCGGTCCCCGCCCTTTTTGTTGAAGCTATAAATTAATTTTTTCAAGATTTTCAGGGTCAGTCCCCCTGAAATAAAAATTTTTTGATCTCTATTTCCATAATATTAATAATTTCACAATTTTATATATTATTTATGTATCACAATAAATTTTCACCCCATCCCACATCTGGTTCCAAAAACCCCAATGAGCCGCCCCGTTTTTTTGTTGTGCCTTGACTACGCCGCGTTTCCCTGAACCAGATGCCTCATAATACGTAACAATACAAAAATATATATATAAAATATTATACAATTACAAACATTTTTCAATAAACTATTATAACAAATAACCGGAATTTTCGCATCTCACAAAGTTACATCGAAGCAAACAAATGTGTGATTACAAATTTTTTCTTCAAAAAAAAAATTTTTAACAAGTAAAAAAGTTCCAAATTAAATGAACACTCATTGTAGTGTTTGACCATAACTTTTTGCCCGAGACCCTTTTTTGCAATTTTTCCACCCTTGTTGGAAGATCAAAAAAAATGAAACAATACAACCTGATTTTTTATTTTTTCCCCCAAATTCACGTTCAACATGGGTGTCATCCCTTTTCTTTCCTCGGTTGTCTGGAATTTCTTGTTGTAAGGCTTGTAATCCCCTTGTCGTCCTTTCCGACTTCCCAACTGTGTCCTTGGCTGGTGGGGGTTCTTCTGTTCTCCGTCGTGGCCTTAGACTGTATTTTTTCATCTGAAACTTCAGTGCACTCTCTTTTGTTCCTTTTCCTGCTTCTATAAATAGTACGGGATGACATTTGTCTTTTTTTTTATTATTATTACCCTTTTTTTTGCCACTTTCTTTGTGGTACTTCCCCCCGACACACCTGATTTTTAAACCCGGTTATTCAAAACCCTTTTTTGTTTTTTTTTCATTCCCAACTGAACTAGGTAGTGATCTGACCAGTGATTTTTTTTTAGGGGTCCTCTCTGTTTTTTTATATTGATTTGATTTTTTTCCAACCCCTTTTCCCTCTAACCTACGTTTCAAGTTTTTTTCTTTCCCATATTGTGACTCATTTAATCCTTGATGTATTTTTTCCGAAGTACGGTTTTCCTGACTTGATCTTATACTATTTGGGATACCTGTTCTAATTCGACCTCGTCACATTTCCTATGACGATATATTCTTATTTGACTCGAAGTTAATTTTTTTCCTGATTTCCATATTACAATATTATTAAAATTCTTAACTTCTAAGACTCTATAAGGTCCCTCAAATTTTTGTTTAAATTTGCGCATACTTTGTTAGCTGCTGAACTTGGGTGTTTTTCCCAAAAGCCCCAAACATTTCCCTTTTATTTTTATGTTTTTTTCTACGTCTATTATAATATTTTCCCATTTTTCCTGTTTAATTTTCTACTTAGTCTAGTTTTTTAAAGCTTTTCTGTATATCTTAATTTTAAATTTTTGAATTTTCCCGATATCATAACTATTTTTTTGAAATGGTGTAATCAATTTTCGACCTAAAATTAATTCAGCCGGTGTTTTCCGTTGTTTCATTCCCCGCTGTACGAATAGCGTAACAAACTCACGTAAATTGACCCCAAGTATCGTGTTGATCATTAACATAATTTGCAATCATTTGCACTATATCTCGTTTCTTTTTCTCCGTTTTGGTTTTTTCGATATGAAACATTTCACATCCTTTATGCCTAATCTTTCACTTAAATGCTCAAAAATCTCGGATAAAAAATTGGGGACCTTATCACTTATTAATTTTTTGGGGACCCATAACGCGATATAAAGTTATAAAAAAATATCCCCCGAGATGGGGCCTTTTTGATAAAAAAGCCCATTTGCTGGTTTACAAAAATAGCGGTTACGTCTTTTCTCGATATAGGATGGGCCCAATAAATCTAACGTCACTATCTCATTCGGATAATTTGATATAATTTGGGTTTAATCGACCAGCTGGTAACCATTTTTTGTTATTAACTTGGCACATATGGCATGTAGAGACATTTGACAAAAATTTTCTCATGTACGGGGAAAAAACAAACGTCCCCAATTTTTTTGATACGTTTTAAAAACTGCCTAAGTGTCCAGCGATTGGCTTGTCATGAAATTTTCTCATTATTTCATTCCTTAAGATTTTGGGAAAGTATACACGCATTTTACTAATGACGTTGCGGTTTGCATAAAAAAACAATCCTTCAATTAAACGGAAATCGTGGGAAAATTTTCCAAAATCGTTGCATTAACCGAGTTATCTTCCGGGTTTTTTAAAATCTATAGAAAGACCTAATTCGGGTATTTTTGTTCCTTATTTAAATTTTTCCCCCAAATAATACCAAATCCGATTATGGCACAATTAATTTTATCAAATATTTTTTTCCCCTGCTTTTTTGGTAAAAATGTAGCCACCATGTTTTTAAACCCTTTCTGACCCATTAACGGGAATTTCCCTTTATTTACCTTATTATCTTCAACCATGAATTTTGAATTTTCAACGATTTCGATCAAAATCTAATACGATTCTTGACGCACTTATGAAAACGATCCCCAGAATACATTATTCTTTTAAAACTTTTAACACATGAAATGACCTTTTTTTAATTTTCGATCTTAATTTTCAATTCTACAATCCCCTGTTTTTGGATTTCGCACCCCAACCCGGGCTCGCGATTTTTTTAAATTTTCTTATAGAAAAAAAATTTTCTTTTACTTCTTCCGAAAAAGAAACTGTCGGTGTCCCATAGCGCTTTAAAAATGTGTTATTTAATAATATAGAACGTTAAGTTCACGGGTATATTACAATCAAAAAATTAATTTCCTCTTTCGACATCCCTTATTGATCTTAAAAACCTTTTAAAATTTTTTCCTTGCCCCCCCTATCGCCTATTGAAATTTTACTCGAAACCCTTATTTCAGGTCCCTTATTAAAATTACATTTGCCATTTGACCTGGGGGCCCTTTATTAAACTCTGATCTTATTTGAAATATTCCTTCAACCCCATTACTTTGGGATTTCGGACTCATTTCCTGATTTGGTCACGCCCTTTTTTCAAAATTCCTCCCTTTCTAATTTCTTCAAATTGGGATCTATCGATTTGACCTCTCTTTCTATATTATCGCTGATCCCTTTTTTAATTTTGCGAAACCCCTTTTTAATTTAAAAACTTTAAAAATTGATCGTGTTTTTATTTGGACTTCCACTAGTCCATCTTGGTTCGAGTCGAACTAAAATGATCCATAAGTTGTTGGGGGCATTCATTTTAAACTCTCTTTTTTGAACTAAAGAATTCAGTAGGGCTGTTTCTTCCCTCACATAAAACCCGTATTCTTTTTTTATTTTTAACCCGGGGAAAAACCTTCGCTTTTCCCTTTGAGGGGCAAAATGTGGCATTTTATAAAAACAAAAATATAATACCTTTAAATTCCCCAATGACTTTTAAGTAAGCAAGCAATTATTGGGGGTTTTTAAGTAACGAATGTTTTATATACATTAAAACTCTCAATTTTCCACCCTAAAATTTTTGAAATTCTTCCACCTAATTATACCCCTTAAATAGTTGGGCCATTCAATAGATTTATCCTTCTGCCGGCCCTTTAACTGATGGGGATTTCAAAATTGAGCTAAAAACTTAATACAACTTTTTTAAGTTTTTATTCTTAAAATTTTAATTTGGGAAATTTTTAAAGGAAGAAGCCCAAATTTTCACTATTCAAAATCGTCGCCTAACCTTTTCCCAATTATCATTAATAAACCTTTATTAATTACTTATATCCTTTACCTTTTGCAATTTTCCTTTACCTAAAGAAATAATTTTGTTTAAAGAAGATTTTCCCAATTCTTTAAAGGATTTCTATTCCTTTAAAGCTATCGGACCGCTAATTTTATCTCAAGATTTCAATAACTTTGTCACCTTGATCAGAATATTCCCCATAATCCAAAAGCATATTAATTTTGCTATATTAAATTCCCCATCACAAAGTTCCCATACTTTTGAGCCGCCCTTATTAACTTTCCCTATTCATCCGGGCCACCTTTTTTTTGAAACCTTTCCCCAAAACGGTTTACTTCTTGGGATTTGGGGGTTAAAAAAAGGATTAAACGTGGCCCAAAAAGAAATAAGGAGTTATGTTAACAGAAAAAAGGGGGTACAAACCATGAAATTGACAGGGAGTAACCCACCCAGTAGTTCAAGGCCTTATAAGTAGATCGCAAAAGCGGCAATTAGTTTTTTCACATAAAAAAAAATGTTACAAGGGAAACTTTGTTAATTCAATCCCCTACGCGTCACCTGTTGTGTTATGCAAAAAAAAATAATGGGTTACCCCGGATAACCCGGAAGCATATAGATTTCGTAGACTATAAAAAATTAAATTCGATCACAAAGTACCCGCGATCCCTTTTGTGACGTTTCGCGTTTCTGATTAACATGACTCCTATGTTCTTTGCGGCCACGAAATAAAACCTTTAACCCCAAAAAAAGGTCAAAGTAACTTAAAAAGGATATACATAAAAGGATATCGTCAAACCTAGATATGGCAGCACTCAAGATTTTTTTGGGTCATTCGCAATGGTAAAAGCTTAGTGTGAAATCTTGCGGACCAAGAATAAGTAAAGAACTAGCGCATTGCGGATCAAAAATCTTCATATTAAAGTTATAGATTAATTCTCTAGGTCGGGCCCCGAACTGGAAAAAGGAATATTAGATATAAGAATTAGATAACAGGATTATTTAGGAAAATTGAGATAGAGGATCGAGGTTGCGTGATCTGACTTAAATACGTGATTTAATTTGGGCGACTCTCCTCTAATTATATTTGTCAAATTGGGAATCTAAGTAATATAAGTTACTCTTAATAAATTTTATTAAAATTATGTCTCATCATTTTGATAACCCCACACCTCAGCACGGAACCGGCAAGACATGGTCATCACAGGAGGGTTTATTTAATGGCGAACGTATTTAATTCTGGGTTGGTAATGTAGGGGAAAAACATTCCTGAAATGTATTTTTTCGGGGGTCGGAGAATGTTGCGGGGTTTTGATCATGATAAAAATATACAGTTATTGAAATCCCAAATCTGTCATTCTACAAAAAATCATCTCAGGGGAAGGGCTCAAGATTGGTATTCGATATTTGGTTCGGTTGTGCAAAATACAGCCACGGATTTTGCGCAGCTAAAAACTGAATTGGAAGGTTTTTTCCGCGATCAAAATAAAAGAACACATGGGTTTTTTGCATCACAGCGGGGGAAGAAATCAGGAGGCATGATTTTTTATAATTACTAAAATAGAAAGTTTGAATTGGAATGTCCCAAGCAGACTTAGTGGATCATTTTTTTGTTCGACTCAAACAGGTCGGACTCGTGGAAGTTAGAAATCCACAAATACGATACAACTTTTGAAGCCCGCAAATTGAAAAATATTTTTCAAATCAAAGGGGGTTATCAACATAATAAAAAAAAGAGGGGGGGAAAAAATCCCCAAAGGATCCTTTTTTAAATTGGGTGAAACGGGAAAAGGAAAAAAGGGAAACCAAAAACGAAATATTTTCGAGAAAGCCGCCCCTTAAAGAAGGTTCGGGGAAAAATTTTAATAAAATGATCAAACGAAAGGGGGGTTCCACAAAAAGGGCAAAAAGTAATTTTAAGGGGGGAAAAAAAGGGGCGTGAAAATTTCCGGCGGCGGGACAAAACGTTAAATTTAAGGAATGATCCCCAAAGGGTGCCAAAAAAAAATTGCCCCATATGTGCCCCGAAACCCCAACCTTTAAAATAACAGAAACGCTAGGGGACAGGGCGATAAATTTTTTTTCGGAAAAAGTATATAAAAAATTTTTTTTCTATAAACAAAAAAAAAATCGCGAGGGGAATAACGCACGGGGCGAAATAAAACATGGGGATCGGGGGAAAAATTCACTCGAAAAAAAGTTGGTATTTCGGTAAAAGAAGAAACCCCAACATCATTTCAAAGCGTCAAAAATCGAGGTTTTTGATAAATCGTTGAAAAAAAAACACGGTTGGAAAAAAAGGAAAAAAAAGGGGAAATTCCCTTTAAAGGGGGTGTAAGTTAAACTTGGCCCCAAAAACCATGGGAAAAGAATTGGTAAAAAAAATTAAGTGCCAAAATAAAAGATTTGGTCCTTCGGGGCTTAATAAAGGAACAGAAAAATTGAAAATTTGGGATAAATGATATTTAAAACGGAAAAGATAATGGTTAAATCAACGATATGGGGTTTTCCCCCGTTTCCCCTTTTTTAAAAAAGGTTGAAACGAAACCGCAGCCAAGGGTGAAAGGAACTTCCAAATTTTTGGAAAATAAAGGAAATTTTCATGACAACTAATGGCCTGGCGATTTAAAAACATCAAAAAATTCGGGACGTTTTTTTTCCCTACTGAAAATTTAGATAAATTTTCTCTACATGCCATATGCCAATTTAAATAACAAAAAAACCTTCCCTGGGGTTTAAATCAAATTAAACACCCAAGGGTAGGGGTTTAATTTTTGGGCCGTATCCTTTCGAAAAAACGAACCGCATAAGAAAACCGATATTTCGAAAAGGGGAAATTTTCCCTCAAAAAGGCCTATCTCGGCGGATATTTTTTTCTTTTTTCGCGTTAGGGGCCCCAAATAAAAAAAAAGTGATAATGGCCCCCAATTTTTTCGTTTTTTTGAGCCAAAAAAGGCAAAAGGCTGGGCTGTTGATTCGCCCTCAAAAATTTAACAAAAGGCAAAGTTAAAATTTTTAAAAGACAACAGATCGGGATCAATTTTACAAGTTTGCTTAACCATTCTGGCTAAAAAACAACGGAAAAACACCGGCTAAATTTTAAAAATTAGCGAAAAACAAAGCGGGCTTTCGAAAAATTTAAAAAAAAAAGGGGAAAAAAAATTATAATAGCGTAAAGGGAAAAAAAAATAAAGGGAAATATTGGGTTTTTTGAAAACACCCCGGGGCGCCAAAAAAAGAGGCAAATTTAAACAAAATTTTAGGGGTTTTAAATCCAGAAGTTAAGAAAAATTTTGTAAAAGGAAATCGGAAAAAGAAAAAGGGAACAGTCAAAAAAATATATCGATAGAAAGTGGGGTCAAAAAACAGGATCCCCCCTAAAAATAACGTTTTGTACCGGGCAAGGTTTTGTCCCCTAAAAGGGAAAAAATCTTCTTAAAAGAGGTTGAAAAAGGGGGGCCCAAAAAATCAAAAAAAAAAAAAAGGGCTAAAAAAAACCTGGGCGCCACCGGCAGAGGGGTGAAAAAAAAAAAAGGTTTTTAACCCAATATTAAAAGATCATTATGGGGAAAGGGCCCAAAAAATAAAAAAGTTTAAAAAAAAGTTTAAAAGCAAATGATTTTAAAAATTTTTCTAGAATGAAAAAAAAGAAGAAGGAATCCTTTGAGTTCCATATGAAAGGTTATAATTTAAGGCCCGACGGAGAACAAAAAGAACACGACCGCCAAGAAACTTGGGAGGAAGGAAAGGACGACAAAGGTTTTCAAGCCACAAAAAAATTCAGTACAACCAAAAGGGTGAAGGGGATGACACCTCACGGAAAGGGTGTGGGGCCAAAAAAAAAAAATCGGTTTACATTTTTTGATCTTCCCAAAAAATGGTCAATTTAAAAAAAATTTCGGGCGGGGCTTAAAAATTTTAAAAACCAAACCACTCAATGATGTTTTAAAAATTTGGGAAATTTTTACTTTTAAAATTTTTTCTGAAGAAAAAAATTTGATTACACGTTTACTTCGATTTTGCCGGAACGAAAACCGGTTTTTGAAATTTTTTGAAAAAAGTTTTAAAAAAAAAAAAATTTTTTTACTTTACGTTTTGGGGCATCTGGTTCAGGAAACCGGCGGCAACACAACAATTAACGGCGCTGCCCGGGTCGGGGTTTTTTTAAACCAGATTGGGGATGGGATAAAAATTGTGATATAAAATAAAAAAATTGATTAAAATTGGGAAAGAATAAAAGTTTCATTTCGGGGGGACGTTTAAAAAATTAAAAAAAAACTTCAACGTGTTTCCGGCTGTTAAAAGGGGCAGAAGTACCATCCAAACAGTGAAGGGTCTGCGCCCCGAATAAAGTTTTTGAAAATTTTTGAAAAAGAAAAGTGGGAGGCACAAAAAACGTAAAATTAAAGTTGGCCCAGTTATTTGGGGAAATTTTGTCACATTTAAAATTAAATTTAAATTAAAAATAAAAATGGTAATGAAAAAAAAGTCAAGAAAAGGAAATTTTAAAAGTTAAAATTTGATTAAAACAATAAAAAAAAGTCAAAAAAATTTTTGGAAATTATAAAAAGGTTTAAAATTTTAAAAAATTTTGAAGAAATAAATAAGATAGATATTGGAAATTAAAAAGTTAAAATGAAGATTTAAGATTAAAATTTAAATAAACCAAAAACGAAAGAAATTTAGAAATAGAGATTTAGACACGTAATTTTTTAAGGGGCATTGAGAACCCCAAGTAAATCCGTTTTTTCTTAGGTTGTGACGTCTCTCGCGCCTTTCTGATTAACATGACTCCCTTTTTCTTTGCGCCCGATTAATGGAAAAAAACCCCAAAACCGAAATAAACAATTAACATTAAATGAGATATACTATAAAAAAGGGTATCTGGCAAACCTAGTATAGCGTAGCAGGCTCAGGGTTTTATTGTGGAATCATTCTGATCAATAGCGTGACAAAGCAGTGTGGAAATCTTGCGGACCAAAAATAACGTCAGCTACTGCATTGCGGATCAGAATCTTCATATATAAAGTTATAATTTATTCTCTAGGTCAAGGGACCAAACTGGGAAAAGGTAATATTAGATATAAGTAATTGATAACAAGGTTTTTGGATATAATAGGGGGTCGGGTTGCGTGATCGACAAATACGTGATTTAATTTGGGCTTGACTCTCCTCTAAATTTTATTTGTCAAATTAGAATCTAAGTAATATAAGTTACTTTAATAAAGGTTTAAATTTTTGTCTCATTTTTGATAATCCCCACCTCAACACCGGGAAACCCGGGAAACATGGTCATCACAGGATGGTTATGTCTCCCTTTTTTTAATAGATGATTTATTAACGAAAATCCCTAACAACAATAATGTCATCTCTTGATCTAAAATTTGGGGACTTTCAAATGGCAGTAAACCCCAGTGATATTGTTAAGACCGCATTTGTAGTAAAAGTGGCACATGCTTTTAAGCGGATGCCATTCGGTTTATCAGGACGCTCCCAATTTTCGGCAATTTACATAATCCTAAAACCGGTGATAGGGAAATTTGTGAATGTGTATATGGATGATGTGATAATCGCATCTCCATCATTCACTCAACATGTTGAACATTTAAGGGAAGTTTTTTCGTTGTTAAGGATGCAGGATTGACATTAAATAAGGAAAAATGTAAATTTGGGTGCGATGAATTGAAATATTTAGGATTAATTATTAGTAAAGAAGGAATTAAAACGGATGAGACAAGGTTAGAGCTATACAAGAGATGAAACCGCCCGTAACTAAAAAAGAGGTGTCCAAGTTTTTAGGTATGTCCCAGTGGTACGCGAAATTTATTAAAATTATCGGATATTTGTGAGCCACTTTATAATCTTAAACGAAAATTTAAAAATTTGTCTGGTCAATGAAGCACAAAAGGCATTCGAAGAGGTCAAGGAGGCGGTAACAAAGCGCCAGTTTTAAAATTACCAAACTTTCAGGAGCCATTCGGGGTTATTTACAGATGCCAGTTCGTTTGGGTTTTTAGGAGCAGTACTAACCCAACAAAACAGACCTGTGGTATTTGCGTCACGTACACTGAACAACGCAGAGAGAATTATACAGTAACCGAAGAGAATGTCTAGCAGTAGTATGGGCGTTGAACAAATTTAGAACATATTTAGGAATATTACCCATTGGTATAACAGATCACGCCCATAACACGCCTAACACATGGCAAAAATTTGTCGAGTAGGATGATTAGATGGGCACTCAAGTTAGCAAAAATTCAATATAGAATGGGAACATAGACCGGGAACTCAAAATGCAGTGGCTGACATTCTTTCAAAGGAATCCCGTTAGAAGTATAATTGGTGATAAAATTAATTGTGCCATAATCAGGGATTTAGTACTTATTTCCCGGGGAACAATTAATAACAGAACAGAAAAATGACCCAGAATTAGGTCATATCTATAGATTTTTAAAAAACCGGAAGTAACTCGGTTAATGCAACGATATGTGAGGTGGTCCCACGATTTCCGTTTAATTGAAGGATTGTTATTTTATCGAAACACCCAACGTCATTAGGTGAAATGCGTGTATACATTCCAAAATTTTTAAAGGAATGAAATAATGAAAAGGAATTTCATGACAAGCCAATCGCTGGACACTTAGGCAGATTTAAAACGTATCATAAAATTCGGGACGTTTGTTATTTCCCGTACATGAAAAATTCATTAATCAATATGTCCTACTCCATATGTGCCAAGTTAATAACTATAAAAACGCGTTACCAGCTGGTCGGTTAAATCAATTATATCAAATTATCCGAATGAGATAGTGACGTTAGATTTGTTAGGCCCGTACCCTATATCGAGTAAAACGTAACCGCTATATTTTAGTAATAACCGATCTTTTTCAGCAAATGGGCTGAAATTATACCTCTTAAAAGGCCTCATCTCGTATAATAGCGGATATTTTTTTTGATAACTTTATATCGCGTTATGGAGCTGCAATAAAATTAATAAGTGATAATGGTCCCAATTTATATCGAGATTTTTGAGCACTTAAGTGAAGATTGGGGATAAGGCATGTGAAGACTTTGCATATCGACCACAAGCAAATCGGACTGAAAAGAGTTAATCGAGATATAGTGCAAATGATTGCAAATTATGTTAATGATCAACCCATACTTGGGATCAATTCTTCGTGAAGTTTGCTTACGCTATTCGTACGGCGGTGAATGAAACAACGGGAAAAACACCGGCTGAATTATTTTTAGGTCGAAAATTGATTACACCATTTCAAAAACTAGTTATGATATCGGAAAGTTCAAAATTCAAAATACAAAATATAGAAAAACTTTTAAAGAAGCTGCTAAGTACGAAAATTAAACAGGAAAGGTGGGAAAAAATATTATAATAGACGTAGAAAAAGACATAAAATAAGGTAAATGATTGGGTCTTTGAAACACACCTGTAAGTTCAGCAGCTAACAAAGTATGTGCTAAATTTAAACAAAATTTGAGGGACCTTATAGAGTCTTAAAATTAAAATTATAATATATTGTATTGAAATCAGGAAAAAGATTAACAGTTAACGTAGATCAAATAAGAATATATCGTCATAGGAAATGTGACGAGGTCGAATTAGGAACAGGTATCCCAAATAGTATAAAAATCAAGTCAAAGGGAACTCGTACTTCGGAAAAATACATCAAAGATTAAATGGTCACAATATGGGAAAGAAAAAAACTGCGGTGAAACGTAAGTTAGAGGAAAAGGGATTGGTAACCAATCAAATCAATATAAAAAATACAGAAAGGGCCCATAAAACAAATCACTGGTCAGATCACTACCTAGGTTTCATTTGGGAATGAAAATAAAATCAAAGGTTAAGAATAATAGAGGTATTAAAAGATCACGTGTGTCAGGGGGGAAGTGGACCACAAAGAAAGTGGGAAAGAAAGGGAACAAATAATATTAATAAAGACAAATTTTCATCAGTACTATTTCTAGAAGCAGGAAAAAAAACAAAAAAGAATGCACAGAGTTCCAGATGAATCAAAGATACAACTTAAGGCCACGACGGAGAACAGAAGAACCCCGACCAGCCAAAGGAGACAATAGGGAAGTCAGGAAAGGACGACAAAAGGGGATTACAAGCCCCACAACAAAAATTCCAGTACAACCGAGGAAAGAAAGTGGTAGCACCTCATCGTTGGACGTGATGGTTGGAAAACATATAAAAATCAGGTTGTATTGTTTCATTTTTATGATCTTCCCAAAAAGTGGTCGGAAAATTATTGCAAGGAAGGAAGTCTCGAGGCGATGCTTAAAAGTTATAAGCCAAGTCAAACACTACAATGAGTGTTTATTTAATTTTGGAACTTTTGACTTTTAAAATTTTTTCTGAAGAAACATTTTGTAATCACACATTTGTTTGCTTCGATGTATGACTTCGTGAGATGCGAAAATTCCTTTGGTTATTTGTTATAATAGTTTATTGAAAGAGTGTTTATGATTGTATAATGGTGTACATATATATGTTGTTGTATTGTTACGTATTATGAGGCATCTGGTTCAGGGAAACGCGGCGTAGTCAGGGCACTAACAATAATAATAACGGCGCTGCACGGCTCATTGGGAGTTTTTTTTTTGGAACCAGATGTGGGAATGGAGATGAAAATTTATTGTGATATATAAATAATATATAATAATTGTGAAATTGATTGATATTATGGAAATAGAGACTCAAAAAGTTTTCATTTCAGGGAGACTGACCCTGAAAATCCTGCAAATTATGAAATTTATAGCTTCAACAAGAAAGGGAGCGGAAGTTCCAGCTCCATATGCAGTGTTAGATTCAAAGATTGGGTCTGCGCACCCAGAATATTTTTAGAAAATTTAAGTGTATAAATATTTTAAGAAATTGGATGTTAAAAGTGAGAGTGGGCATAAATTAAACAGTAATTATTAATGTTGGCCTAGTTATTGGAGTAAAATTTATTGTCACGAGTTTAAATTTAAATTGAATATTAAAATTTAATTCTAAGATGAGTAATGAAAATTAAAGTCAGTATAAATATTGGAAATTATAAAAGTTAAAATGAAGATTTAAGATTAAAATTTAAATAAAACTCAGAAAGCGAAGAAATTTAGAAATAGAGATTTAGACACGTAATTTATTAAGGGCATTGAGAACCCTTAAGTAAATCACGTTTTTCTTCTTGGAGGGGGTTGTGACGTCTCTCGCGTCTTTCTGCTAACATAACTCCTATGTTCTTTGACGGCCACGATTAATGGCAAAACTTTTCCAACCCAATACCAAGAAGATAAACGAAGATAATATGTAAATGAGATATACTATAAAAGGATAGAAGCTTTGATGATAAGATATAGCGCGGCAAGCTTAGAGATAGTTTAGTGTGGAATCATTCTGATCGTTAGTGCGGCAAGTTTAAAGATAGCTTAGTGTGGAATCTTGTAGATCAAGAGTTAGCAGTCCGATAGTTTTGGAAAGAATAGAAGTCCTATATAAAGAAGTTGGAATCTTCATATATAAAGTGAAATATAAATATCTCTATAGGTGAAAGAAGGAGATCTGCAAAAGGTAATATTTGACATAGGTATTTAGATGAATCGATTTATTAACTATAATTAAGATAAAGGATCTAGTTGCGTGATCTGACTTAAATACACGGTTTAATTGGGTGTTGACTCTCACTTTAAATATAGTTGTCAAATTAGAATTAAGTAATATAAGTTATTCTTAATAAAAGTTGTATTAAGAACTACTATGTCTCATCATTTTGATAATCCCACACCTCTAGCTTACGCGGAACCGGAACGACATAGTCATCACAGGATGGCTATGTCACACCCTATCTTTCGGTAAAGAAGATGGTACCACTTCCGTTTTTTGAGCCGAAATTCTTTTGCACCTAGTGCATTTTTGTATTATTTGTCTGTTTAATTTTCGCGCTTTTAAAATCCAAAAATTTTCTCGCAAATGATTCATTACAATAGATACACCAGCATGCATAAGTTCCTCATGTTTACGCACGATCATCAAATGAACAACTGGGTGTTCCTTAGGTAAAATGATAGGAAACTTAAAATTGTCTGTATCTTCCCGAAAACTAAGTTTTGTTCTCGCACGCAAAATTTCAAATTGATCTAAAAATGGTTTTAAAGGATGCAATTTCTCATCCGTTACTCCCTCAAAATTTTCCATTTGTATTAATTTAATTACAATTTTTTCTGCATGATCAAATTCAGAAAATGTTATTTCCGAAGTATTACAAACATCAATTCTCTTGGCATTTTTAAAGAAACGAAATATCCAAGCTATCATGCGAACAACTTTTAAGTAAGATGAGAAATATTTACAGTGCCAGTTAAACTCCTCAATTCTCTTAGCGGTATTAACCAAAACAGATTTCCTTAACTCTAAATTTATCGTCTTTTCATCGGGGACTTGTTTTGATCTCGGGCATTGAACCGGGTTTTCGGACAACCAGGAGGGTCCCTCCCACCATCTTAAATAAATAAGCTGCTGAGCGCTACAACCCCGAGAAAGAATGTCCGCGAAATTCTTTTCTGAAGGCACGTGTTCCCAGCTACTAACATCTGAAAGGTTTCGGATTTCTTTCACCCTGTTAAAAACAAATACGCCCCAATCTCTAGTACGTTGTATCCATGCTAACGCCGTCATGGAATCTGTCAAATAATAAATACGCACATCTGGCAAGTTTAAGTCGTTTTAACAGAAGCCGCAAGTCGGGTTCCAAGTGTGCATGATAGTAACTCCAAACGGGGGATAGAAATATCTTTCAAAGGAGCTACCCTCGCTTTTGCCTGTATCAGTTTCACAAAAACATTTTCCTCATATTCTACCCTCAAAAATACACAAGCGGCATACGCTTTTTTACTAGCGTCACAAAACACATGCAATGTTATCTGTTTAATTCTATTAGAGCTCAAATTCAAACATTGAGGTATTTTTAATACCTCAAGCATGGGGGTTGCTCAAACCCACTGTTTAACTTGTTTTAAAAATATTTTAGGGGGAGATTTTCATCCCTTTTTAAATTTTTTAATTTTTTTTTTGTATTTTTCAAGTCTTTTTTTAGCTAATTTCTTATTAGACGAAAAAATTTTTTGTCCAGAACCCAAGGAAAATACCTCATATCGACCACTAAAATCCATTTATGGTTTTGAAAATGATTTATTTTTCTTGTAATTCTAATTTTGTCTTAGTTTCTACGGGATCTGTAATACCAAGAGAATCGAGCTTTCACAAATCGGAAATACACATATCATTTACAAACATGGAAGTAACATTCATAAAATGATTTTTATCAAACTTAGTGTCACACACATTTCTATAAGTTTTTCCCATAAGTGTCCAACCTAATTTAGTTTTTATTGCTACAGGGCCAGATTTTAAATAGAACATGATTCCTGTCAGTAGTTTTCCCAGCTACATCTGCTCAAATTATATTTCTTTCCCCCAAATTATGACCTCTATCTGATAAATTAATTTTTATATTTTAACTCATTTATCCAAGGACCATTTTTATATAAATCATTACATATAATTTCTTGGTCATACACATTTAAGTTACAAGTATAATTATTATCAACATCAGTTAAACAAATTTTATAACATTTATGTCTATACTTTTTTGTTTTTGTACCATAAAAAAAAGAATGAATAAACTCTTCTTCTCCTTCATTTTTAAATCTAATTTTTTTCCGTGGTTTTTTTAAAATATACTTTTTTTGGATCCGGTGTTTAAAACTCACTAAACTCTTATGGTTTCCGTTTTAACACAACCACAAAGTCGAAGAATTTAGAAGTGCAAGCTTGATTAGCCAAAACATTAGAGCTAGATGAACAGCGTCGAGGCTATTTTTAGCACTTTTGGTTTAAACCCGATCTCAAGGCAATTTAGAGCTTAACACAGCATAATGTCGTTTATTGCATATTATGCATTTAACATCTGATCTACATGAATGTGACATGTGACCCCTTTTTAAACAAATATAACACACCCCCTCTTTTTGGGTTCTTCTTAACATCAAAAGCATGAAGCTGCTTCACAACAATTTTCAGAGGCATCTTTTTTTAAAATATACAATTATCATTACTATTCTTAAATTTAAAGTCTTTCCTGTTTTAAAATTACTATTAAACAAATCTGCAGCGTTCGTGTGGAAAAGGGCCTTTTTTTTATTAAATTTTTTTTCAAAAAATTTCAACCCTTTAGAAACCTCTATCGATAAAAATTTCATAAGAGAATCAAGGTCTTTTTCCTTTACTGATGAATACCAACGTTTTCTCCCGGGCCCCAGAATTTCGCGGGAAGACAGGTTCCACTATCGGGCACATGAATGCATATTTTTTTTTGGTGACTCCCCCGGTTCTAAGGCGCGTAGCTGGGCCCCTCTTGTCATACAGCAAAAATTTACTTTCTTGACTTCTGTGTTCTGTAGAACCAGCTTTAAAGGTTCTCGGACGTAGACTTGAATCAAGACATCCTCTTGCCGAACCCATTCTTGGTATTCAAAAGCCCTTTTTGTAGTTTTCGGGGTCGCCGGAAAATTTTCAACTTTTCCCCGGCCGGGGTTTTTGGGTTGTTTCCTGGATCGGTAGAAACTTGTCCCCATCATCCAATGCTCTCATCTTCATGGATTCTCTTGAACTGGTTGTGGAAACGCAGCCAATCCGTAACTCTCAGAAAACTGCTGGAACTGAATCTTGGGAAGACCAAATGAAGACGAAATGTAAGGGTGTGGTTGTCCTTCTGCCCCAAAGCATCTGTCTTCATGATATTTTTTCACGCGGCTTGCCGGCAATCATCTTTTTTGCATAGCCTTCAATGGCTTCAAATTCAATATTGACGCTTCTTGCGTACAGTTTGACTCGATCATTAATTCAAAAATGCATCTTCTACTTTTTTAAGTTTTTTCGCTTTTACCTTTAATTGTTCAAATGCAGTTTCTCGGCATTCATTCTACAGGATCATTTTCGATAATTTCCTGAAAATGATTTACAGCCTTCGTGAAGGCTGTCCCCAACCAAAAGCGTCTCCCAAATTTTTAAAACATCCTGCTTTTCTTTCTTATATTCAAAATGCTTTTTTTAACACTCGTAGCCCACCCGGGGCCCAAATTTCAATACTCAAAATAACAAACTCATTCACAAACTGTAAACTAAGTGCGAAATAAATGATGTTACTGCGAGTGTTTCTCAATTTAAATAAAACATTTATTAAGTATTTAAAAGGGTGCATAAAAGCTTAAATATTATCGCGCATTAGCCGTCCGTTTCCTCCAAACGCATCTAAGAATTCCCTTTCCCTCTGTTCGGGCCTTTTTTTCCCCCCCTGTTGCCACCAAAAAAAACTACGCTTAACCCCCTTTTAGGGGCAGTCACCCCTTCGCTCCTTGGGTGACTAAGATTTATTAGGCGCTCGGCCCTCCTCGGGTCAATCAATCACTCCTTCGCTCTTTGGGTGCTTTCGCAACAGAAACTTTGTAAAGAAGATTACAGATAACCAAATATCATCCAAAATGAGGATGACCTATATGAAACTAGAACTGGTAAAACATCACACTTTTAACAAATTTTGTAAGCTTAATGCAAAAATTGCATTATTTTTTTTCAATCACATATTTCAGTACATTTGTTATTTTGATAAATAGTTTTGAAATGAAACAATGAAAAACATAGCCATCAGTTAGAATATAATGCATTGTTGAAAAATTTGATATTATTTGTTAAATAACACGGAAGCATTGGATTCGTAGATATGTGGAACCTCAATTTCAATTGTATGCAACTGCAATAAATTTGGTAAAAGCCCATTTTCAGTAGTTTGACCGAAAAAACCGAAGACTCTCTCTCTATTTTCCTTATTTCAAAAATTTCAGATTATTCTATTCTCTATATTGTAATGGTAGATTACATCTGCAAGATGCTGTATTATTGGGTGAGATTTATTTTTATGGTAATTTAGTTAAGAAAGAAAAAATACAGTATATATATATATATATATATATATATATATTAGGTAACAAAATTTGTTTCAAACGTATTGAGAATTGTATTTGATATTACATGACCACGATAAACATGAATTCCCATCAGGGGTGGCTCTAGGGCCGGACAAACCGAACCCCTGTCCGGGGCGGCATTTGGATAGAATTCGGATAATATTTTTTAGGGTTACCAAAAATTTGATATATTTTCTGAAATATTTGATGTGAATTTGATATTTTTTTTAACGTATCGTTTTTCCTTATTTTGTACACTGTACGATTAATGCCAGTTTTCTTTTATGTTGAAACTTGAAGGTTCGAGGCGGGAGTATATATTAAATCATGAAATTTGGTATGTTTACCCATTTTACACTGGTAACTTTCACCGCATCCAGGAGTGAGGTCATAACGGACATTTCTTTCACCCATAGGATGTCCGGTATCAGCTATCCAAAAAGGGACAGGGGTAATAAGAGTTTTTAGTAGACAGAGAGCCACAGGAGATATTTTATTTTGTCTTGAATGTAGTTACTATAAGTTAAAATAAACGTTTGTGATCCCCACCATCAGCAGACCCTTTTTCGAAATTGGCCAGCTGAAATGGGCTATTTCTTTTTAAAATTTTACTCGTTTGAAATAATAACATGTACTAATGTGCTTAATTTTGAATTATTTTGTATTTTTAAGATTTTAATAACAGCTTAACAATATATATATATATATATATATATATATATATATATTGTTACATAGATCCAAGGGTTCGTGGATTTTATGCAAAACAATCACAAAGAAAATAAATAGTTCTTTAAGAGCGATGAGAATTTATTATCAAAAATCCAATCCTTTAAGTACAGGATTCAGCAGCAATATTCGCAGAGTAAATATATCCAAAGGTCTTCACACCTTCAACAGCAATCAAACGCAATATAACCAGTGTCTGAAAATACACGTAAGTAAAGATTATTCACAATCACAGCCGAGCTAATCGCTAGTCAAAACAATCCTCACTACTCGCTGGTTTAATCCAGACTCCCCGCCGTCCTGGCGAGCATCTTATTTATAGGCGCGACAGAAACTTCCAGAAATATAGCCGCTCGTGACATTAGTGGAGAGATCCACTACTTTCTAGAAGATTCCAGAGGGTTTCGAACGCGCTAACATGGTCGCCAATGACGCCAAAAATGATGCCAACTTGGCTGTACCGCCAAGATTTGGCCCAAGTTCTCATTGAATTGCCATTATAACGTAAGGGGTGGCATTGCTTGTGAATGGTACAATTTTAACATGCAATAAACATAACATAGAGTAATATAAATGCATTAAACACTCAAATACAAATTATTTACACTATTTACACAAAATTCGTAACAATATTGTTATGCTGCCTTTTTGTTTGCAAGAATGATTCAAGTTTTATAGGTGTGTATTTATGTGAACAATTTATATTTTTTTTAATCATAATTTTTTGCTTTGGAGAGAGGGGCGGCATTTTCTATTTTTGTCCGGGCCGATAAAACTGCTAGAGCTGGCCCCTGTCCCCCTTTAATTAGTTATAATTAAAAGGGGTGTATATCAGGGTGTTGACTCATAATAAAATAAATTCTCATCTAAAAACAGGACCAGTTCAAACTTTATAAGAAAAAAATAAAAGCAAATCTTTCTTTATAGCCTTGCCTTCTGTGTGACCTATTAGTGTGACTTTGAATAACCAAAGACTTCCTCCCTCTGATCTTTCGGAGAAATATAGGGGTCATAAAAGGGACATCTGCTTCGCTTTCCTTCTAGGAGGGGGGGGGACATAACAAGACGAACAAAGCATTAGTGAGGACATTCCGACTCTGCCAGCCCCTCTTGATACTGCCCCATTTTCTTTTTAAGACTGGATTTTTCTAAAAATTTTATTTCCAGAGATCTCAAAAATAACTAATGCTAACCACCTTTAAAGGCAATTTAGCTTGTTTTTATTTTCTTAAGAATTAGTTTAGAAAAATTTATATTTCCTTTTTAAACCTCATAGATATCACACAATCCTAAATATAGTCATATTCTAAAATAATATTTTTTAAAACTTTTTCGTATCTGTAATACTTATGTGTGTTTTATGATCGCATTATTTAAATCAGCTGATATACCTACATTTCATCTTTTAATCGGTCCTATTTCTTTGCTCAAGCATGAATGGGATTTTAAGTGTTATTTTTTAAAAAATTAGCTTATTTTTATATACATAAGGAATTGAGCAAAAATATTTCAAATCATAGTATGATCATGGAATGTATATTGAAAAATTTTATTTAAGCTTTCAATAAACACAACAAGTTTTATTATAAATTTCAGTAATGATTTTTTTTTTGGAGGGGGTGAGAGAGTTTGTATGGTTGTAATTTGGGATTTCAAACGTGCTTTTTTGCTTGGATTATTTCGAATGGGATAATTATTTCTTCGTATTAAGTCACCTTAATAAAACATAATTAGAAAACAAAAGATGTTGACATTGAGATTCAGGCTTGTAAAAATTCAAATTTGTTGGATTTAAGGAAATTTGTTTAAAGATGCAAAAACTCCTTTATATGAAAAAAAAACTGATAATATACATTTAATTTATTCTTAAGATTTTAAAGACTGTGTAAACATTTACCACTTTGTAATAAAAAAAGGTAAAATTAAGAGAACTTTTTTAAATAAGTATTAACATTGATTTTGATACTATAAAATGTAATAAAAACTTTATAAATTTTATAGATGACTAATAGATTTTGAAAAAAATTTAGTTTTTAAACTCGTTGGATCTCACTTCAAATAAAACATTTAAAAGATGTTACAACGTTGAAAAAAATTATAAGCTGATCACACATACACCCAGAAAATATTATATTATTTTAGAAATAATATTGAAGCCCAATGGTGCATCATGCTTCCACACCACAGGTGCGAGTTTCAATCCCCGGGCTGGGCATGGTTGACTCAGCCTTTCATCCCTTCATTGGTTCGATAAATGAGTACCATGCTTGCTTGGGAACTAAACACTGAGAGTTTCGCGTCATATTGACCCCATGACCGGAACATCTGCTAACGTGACTCAGCGCCATAGCTCACAAAGATGGGCACAGCAGGTCTTGGCCCTCATAGGCTGTTGCGCTACTGAGTTAAAGAATAATATTATTTGATTACAAAATACAAATGATCAAATTAGAAAAAGCAGTTGAAAGTAGAGAATTTTAATGTACAAAGAGCACATATTAAGGAAAAAACATTTTTTCCCCTTTAGTATGAGCAAATGATTATAATGCAAATAAATACCATTATTATAAAATAAATTATAAGCTTTATATGTGTGGAAATATTCTAAAATCGTTTATAGAATTGCAAATCGTTGAAATTCTCAATAACTGGAGACAGAGAGTGACTATTAATGTCGCTCTGTTCAGCCACAAGAGGACTTTTGGCGACGGCCCTCGTAAATTTGAATTATTATCAAGTGACGAGGATGACATCTGAGCTGGCACCCCTTTCCAGACTTCCACACCAACACCAATGAGAAGACGTTTGAGCCTCAACAGATTTAACGTGCATCAATACTGTTGCGAACGCACACAAAGAGCGAAGGAGTGATTGATTGACCCGAGGAGGGGCGAGCGCCTAATAAATCTTAGTCACCCAAGGAGCGAAGGGGTGACTGATCCTAGGAAGGGGTGTAAGCGTAGTTTTCTCTTTTCTCTGGTGGCAACAGGGGGAGGAAAAGCGCTCCGAACAGAGAGGGAAAGGGAATTCCTCTAGATGCGTTTGGAGGAAACGGACGGCTATGAGCGTGCGCGATAATATTTAAGCTTTTTTATGCATCCTTGTAAATACTTAATAAATGTTTTATTTAAATTGAGAAACACTCGTAGCCACATCATTTATTTAGCACTTAGTTTACAGTTTGTGAATAAGTTGTGAAGTTGAGTATTGAACAAATACTTCTACACGACGGCTAATAACTGGCTGATAAATATCGAATATTCTTTTATTTTTTGAATCAATTTCAACTTATAATGACATTTAATTTTTATACTGGTTGAGAAAACCTCACCAAATTTTCAATAAATATAGTCCCACCTTTAGAATTAGATTCAGTAATTAATTTTCAAGCTTTTTCATAAGTACACGATAAATATTTTTCTAATATTTTCTTACAAATACAAATTATTCATTAATTTAGAAAATTTTTTTTCGAAATTGTAGTAGTCTTCGAGTATTTTGTTCTATACATTTCTTTCATCAGCCTTTTCATTTAGATTCTAAAAAAAAATGGTGTAATTGGGTAAAAAAAAAATTCCGATATAAAATCTGAATCCACGAAGAAGGTAACATTAAAATCATGTGTTAAATTCAAAATTATACAAGCTATACCCCTGATATTGCGTCATTAAGTATAGCTTTACTAGGACTAAGTTCTCATTAAAATCTTAATTTTTTATTTAACTATATAAAGGAATGCTTATATTTTATGTTGTTTACTTCTTATTTAATTCCTACTATTAGTTCACTCTTTTTCAATCGTTAATAAAACACTTTCTATTCAAAAAATAATAATACATTTAAATAGTTAATAAAACACATTTTTTTAAACTAGCAGTGGATAATACTTGATGTTAATACATTTTTTCAAATATTAATTATCTAATTAAATTAATTACTGGTTTTTGACACCAACTTAGATTTGTCTCCATTGTTTTAACAATGTAACTGTTAAAACAATGACAGAAATTGGCGTTGGAAACTGATTTTTCAGCCAAACCCGGTGTGCATTGTTACAACAATACAGACAAATAATACTCTTTTTTCAACTCCTCTACTATTAATTGACGGATGATTTTGTGAAGAGGTACCTAGACTGCGTCAGCAGTCTTCAACCCTCTATCTGGTTATTCGATGTTCATGGTGTTGCAGCTTTGGTTGGGAGAGGAGGGCGTGACTTCAGGAGTGGAGAACCAATGAGAGTGGTGCTGTGGAGGTGGGTTTTGATTGGAGGTTGGAAGTGAGCTTTTAAACTGCACTAGCTTTGACTTCGAAGAATTATTCTAATTTTAGTTAATTATTTTAAAGACAACTAATATAAAGAGAAAATAATTAGAAGGGAATTTAAAGGTTAAAATAATATGAGATTAAACTTTATCCATGAGAGCTTCTGCTAGTAGGCAGGTTTTCTTCGCCCGAATTTGCATTTTTAAATTTAGAAAAATCGAGAATTTTAGGATTTTTCTTTACTAGGTTTGAAATGACATTAAAAAGTTCCAGAACTTGTATTAAGTCAGAGGTATCATTTTCTTGGCTAAGGAATCCCACGGGGGAATCTTCTTTTCTGTTATCATTTTATTTTCATTATTAGTAGGGGTTTGACTGGGGATTTCTCCACTAACAATGTTAGCAAAAAGAAATTCCTTCTTTAATCCATTTACTGGCGAAATTTTTCTTTTCATTGGATCAACGAAGGGGCACCTTTCTTTGGTTGTGGGAATTTGGGACATTTTGTATAACATGCCGAATGACCGTAGCCTTCGCAGTTAATAAAAAAAGGGGTTTTCCTGTCTTTCTTTGATTTGGCAGTTTCTCGTAGCGTGCGCTTTACCGCATTTTAAACATCTGGGTTGCATGTGGCAGTTCGCGGCAGTATGAAAAAAAGTTATTACAGTTGAAACATTGGGTTACTCCTCTTACGAGGTAACCATCAACTTTCACTTGTAAGTAACCTAATTTTGTTAAATCAAATATTTTGCTATTATTGGCGTTTCTCGGGAGAAGTATTAGAAAATATGGAAGGGTTTTTGTTCTTTTCGAGATAAGCTGCGTACAGCTTTCAATTACAAAACCTTCTTCTACTAAATCGTTTGTGATATCTTCGATTTTAGAGAAACTCGGGAGACCTTTTATTACAGCTTTTATCGGTTTGTCAGGTTTACGGTTAATTACATAGAATTCGAATTCTTTATCCGCTTTCAAGAAGTGGATAAGAGTTCGATATTCTTCAAAATCATTGTGAAAATTTTAATTACATCACCGGCAGTTCTATTGCGAATTTTTGGGAATTTTTCGAAATTAATTTAATTTGATCTCGGAAATTCTTTTTAATTTTAAGCATGACAGGTGGGGGAAGTTTAGTCGAGGGAGTAACTACATCAGAAGTTACATTATTGTTAGTCGGGAGTGGATGTTTGACATCCTGTTCTAAGTCCGAGAAATTATTTCTCGTTTCTATGGGATCCTGGTTAATGACGGGGGAAACGGGCCTGGCCGTCTTTTTAGAAAAGATAAACTCTTCCGTGGATTCCTTGCTTTTATTTTTTCGCTTTTACATAACTTTTTCTTTTTAACTTTACACTCGGTTTTTTCATCCGAAATGGGATTGTTAGAATTAATTTCTTCAACTACCAAGGTAGTGGGAATTTTATGCTCATTGCAATCAGTTCTAGTGCATGGGGGGAGGGTTTTAAGCTCACTTACCATTTCCTCCTTTTTCATAGCCATGGCTTGGGTGCTCATCCGGTAGATTTCGGAGAAGGAATTCCTGTGAGTAGATGAACTTGCTAGGCTTTCATCGAGAAGTGACTTGTGAAGGGCTGAGATACCAGTGACTGTATCTCTAAGCTTTTCGCAGGCAGCAATTTTCGCTTGTCTAGTTGGCGAAAAGTCCAAATTTCCGCTGTAATCACTCATGATCGTCGATCCAAACGCGGAGCTCAATCAATCGTGGTTTCCATTCGTTCCATGATCTCTATCCTCTACTATTAGTTCACTCTCTCCTATATATATATATATATATATATATATATATATATATATATATATATATATATATATATATAATATAAAATAAAAGTGAAGAACTACTAGAACCTACAGTGCTAAAACAGGAAGAAATTGGAATTCACCAGACACAACAAATGTAGATACAAAAAAGTCTTTGGACTAAACTGGAGAGCTATTATGATTTCTAAAGCTGTCGCTGAATTAGGACAGTGAATTATATATATATATATAATTCTAATATATTTCCGGAGTATGGTAAAAATAATTGTAGACGTGGCGAGTGGATGCTATTATTGTAGCGAACCAAAAGATAGAGCGTGGCCAGGGGTGTGTGATTCTTGTATGTTGATGCGTTTTCTTATATGGGATTATGAGGCAGTCTTGTAAAGTAGTAAATCTATTTTATTGAATATCTTGAAACACATAAATATAAAGATAGACGGCACAACACAGACAAAGAAACTAAAACACACAGCACAAAGCAGCCGGCTACATTGTGACGTCTCTCGCGTCCTTCTCTTAACATAACTCCTATGTTCTTTGACGGCCACGATTAATGGCAAAACCTTTCCAACCCAATACCAAGAAGATAAACGAATGTAACATGTAAATGAGATATACTTTAAAAGGATAGAAGCTTTGATGATAAGATATAACGCGGCAAGTTTAGAGATAGCTGAGTGTGGAATCTTTCAGATCAAGAGTTAGCTGTCCGATAGCTTTTGGGAAAGGGGAAAGAAGTCCCAAAATAAAGAAGTTGGAATCGTCGTATATAAAGTGAATTTATAGATATCTCTCAATAGGTGAAGGAAGGAGATCTGCAAAAGGTAATATTTGGTATAGGTAGTTAGATGAATCGGTTTATTTATTATAATTAGATAAGGATCTAGTTGCGTGATCTGGGCTTGAATACTAGGTTTTAATGGGGTTAACTCTCACTTTAATTAAAATTTCAATTAGAATTAAGTAATATAAGTTATTCTTAATAAAAGTTGTATTAGAACCAACATGTCTCATCATTTTCATAATCCACCCCCTCTAGCTTACGCGGATCCGGAACGTCATAGTCATCACAGGATGGCTATGTTCGCAATAGCCCGAACGTGTATAATTCTGGGGTTAAAGGGAATGCAGGTGGATACAACATACTACCTGAAATGTATTTTTCAGGGTCAGAGAACATTGCAGAGTTTGTCGAAACTATAGAGAAACATACAGTTACTTGAAATCCCAAGTAATCTGTCATGTGCTTACTTAAAAAGTCATCTCAGGGGAAGGGCTCAAGATTGGTATTCGATATTTGGTTCGGTGTTAGTGCAAAATACAGCCACGGATTTCGCGCAGCTCAAGGCTGAATTAGCGAAAGCTTTCCCGCGGTCCCAAAAAAAAGAAAAATTGCAAACGCAATTCTACGCGTCCCAGCAGGGGAAGAAATCAGGGGCCATCTGATTTTGTTTACCAATTTTTAAAATAGAAAGAAGTTTAGAATTAGGGAAAGTCCCAAGCAGAGTTGGTGGATCATATTTTTTGGGTTTGACTCGAACCACAGATCAGGTATGTGGGTGAGAAATCCCCAAACACGATACAACTTTTGGAAGTATTGGCTAAATTCGAAGAGAGATATTCTTGCAAATTAAAAAGGGGTTATCAGAACGATAATATAGAAAGACGAGTCAAAATGCGCATAGGATGCCTAATTTTGATGCTAATGGTAGAAACTGGAGGAATTCTGAAATAGGACGTAGACCAAATAACAGTAGAAATGATTTTTTACGAGAATAGCCGTCAAAGTAATAGAGGGTTCGAAGGAATAGGTTTCAGAATAATGATCAGGATTAAACAACAGGGTTACTCATTTCGAAATGAGCGAAATGATAATTTAATAGAGGGACCGTAGAAATAGGGGTTCGAGTGAAAATTTCAGTCGAGGCGATAGGATCAAAGGGACGATTAAATATTGTAAGGTTAAAGATCAACCTCAAGGGGTGTCGACAAGAGAGACAATTAGGTTTTCTCCGATATGTATATCACCCGTGGAACTTCCACACGTTCCTATTTTTTTTAAATAACACATTTTTGAAAGCGCTATGGGACACCGGAGCAGATAAATCATTTATATCGGAAGAAGTATATAGAGAATTTTTCTATAAGCAAATTAAAAATCGGAGCCCCGGTAATAACAGCACAAGGTGCGAAATGCCAAAACATGGGGATTGTAGATGAATATTCGCATCAGACAATTCGAAAGAAATTGGTCATTTCATGTGTGACAGATTTAGAAAACCCATGTATTCTAGGTTTGATTTCATGTGGTAGAATCATTGATTTTGATCGAAATCGTTTAAAATTCAAAATACTGGTTGAA
>BMAV01015921.1:0-23911 GCA_019973955.1 Trichonephila inaurata madagascariensis
TCATTTGCATAAATAATTTCTTCTTCGGGAGAAAGTTTTCAATAGAACAACAGTTAAAAAGAAATAAATTTATTCCAAAAGGATTAGTCACAGGTTCGCGTATAACCCCAATACAGTATAATATTTTTAGAGCTGTATTATAGTAAAATATGTTATATTAATTTATGAAATCAGAAAATATTATTTGGAATAACTTGTTATTGAGGACACAGTACGATTCAATTGACAAAAATCGGTCAAAAAAATCAAATCTAATTTTTTTAGTCTAAATTATTCTTTATATACTTTTCTATAACCTCATAAAATTTGAAAGCTCTAAACTTAAAGAACGCAGAATTATGATAGCCTTTAAGTTTGTTTTTATTCACATCCCAATGGAAAAATAAAAACTTTATATATATTTACTTATCTCAGAAAGATAAAATAACTATTTTGTCTTCTTTTTAAATGCTAAGGCATTTTTTTCTATTGTTCCTCATGCTTTGATTTTTTTTTACCAATTGCTTATAGTACATGTAACAAAAATTGGTATGCATTTTTGAATCAAAGCATTACTTATTTTTTTAAAAATAATTGAACTCAGAATTTATATATTTTTTAAGGGATTTTCAATAAGCATTCATAAAAAGAAGTATTGTACAAATACCAATCATGTTATCACAAAATCCATACCGACTTTTGTTATACATAGTTTGAGAGGTACTTGTAAATCAAATTTCATGCACGTACGTACATTTTTGTAGGAGGAGTAGCATTTTAAAATCACAAATTTTAAGTTTTTTCCTTAAAAAACAAAATGGCTAGCTTTTTTATAAATTTTTGAGTACAAAAACGGTTTTACATAGCATACACGCATAGGAGACAACCAAAAAAAATTGAAAATACTTAAATTAAATATATTTGTGTAAATCGTTCCATGTCCCCTTAATTAAGGAAAAAATCCAGCTTCTCTCTTAACAAACATTGAATATTTTATATGCTACTTCTTAAAATAAAATACTTTATTATCGCAACATAAATTTATTTTATCAATATGTCATCAAAGAGATAAAAAAGTCTAATTCGAAATTAATTTATATTGTACAATCTAATCTTTTAATTAGAAATGGATAACATTAAAGAATAAAAAAAAAGAACAATTCTAAAATTGAGTTTTATCAGCGATATTATCCTTTCGATTCTTTTTCTTAATCACAGAACTACATTTTCTAATGATGATAATATCATAATTTTATCTTTGCACTAATATAGTCTTGACGCAAATTAGGTAAGAGATAAGATAAGCCCCAATAAAGGAATTTCAGGAGGATCATCATACTCAAATAATTAGCTTTTCTCCTGAAGAAATTGCAATAAGTTAGATAAGGAGTTCTTACTTTCCGTTTCTTTTTAATTTTTGATATTAAATATTGATTTGTATATAGAAATGTACTCAAGCAGAAAATATGTAATAATTGAAGTCTAGGGAAACTGAAATTTATTCATTTAAGAAAATCATTACATAAAATTATGATAACAATAATTTCTTCATTAAAATACCTTCTCAGGATATTCTTCAAAGATTTTTTTCTTACAAATGTATATAAAATATATTAAATGTAGAAAATATTTTTAACTAGTTGTATAGAGTTATAGTTTTGTAACAAATATGATTGTTTGAAAAAAATATCAAATATTATTTTCTTACAATAATTTATCTAATAGCATTACTTCCCAAACTGTATATTCTATTATATAGTTGTTCTGACAAGTACGTTTAAAAAAGAAATAGCTACTGGTGTTTTAAGAATCAAGAGCTGTTTAATAATTTAGTCTCTTTAGCTTCTTGTAACAAGGTTTTATTGAAACTGCATTTATATTTTAGACATACCTAGTATTAAAAGCTGAACAAAAGATACATATTTGTTAATTTTTAAGTCTGTATATCTAATAATTTATAAAGAGGATTTTTTTTATTTATTATGACCACTAATTAATTCTCTTGTGCGTCCATTTTGGAAAACACCTTCCTAAGCTGATCTCTACTCAGCAAAAATAACACATTGTTACAAATTTTGTGTAATGAACGCTTAAAATAGTCTAAATAATTTATATCTGTATGTGTAATACGTTCATGTTGCATTCTGTTATATTTATTTTACGTTAAAATTGTAATATTGGCAAGCAACGCTGTTCCTTACATTATAATGGTGATTCAATAGAAACATAGCGAACTGTTGGTGCTAGAGCCAAGTTGGCATAATTTTAGTGACCCTGTTGATAACTTGGCGATTGATTGAATGGTGTAGGAGTTCATGCGCTGTAGTGGCCCCTGATGGGAAGCTGCAACAAAGAGGATTGCAAACAAACCTTCTCTACAAAAAAAAAGCATACACATGTTAATTTTCATAGTGATCGGTTGAACGGTGTTCAAATGAAGCGAGGCCATATATACAAACTTCCATTTATATATATAGATAGAGAGATATTACTGCGTTTTTTAGAGTACACTTATCTCTGACTTCTAGAGTCCATAAATGACAAGTTGTAGTATTTATATGTCGGCAAATGAAAGCAAAGGATTTTATACATAAACTTGAAAATTTTCAAATATATTACTAAATGTGAATTTTGAAATTCCTTAGTCAAGCAAATAATTCACTTTTATTTCTTACTTGAACAAAGCAAGATATGATTGAATTATTAATTGTTTATTTGTAGAATTATTTGTTTACTGAATAATAATTTTTAAATAGCACATAAAATTTCTTTGGAAAGCAGAATTAATTAGTATTCGTTCAGAAAATTTAAATGTAATTACTTTTTGTTATTCACATATTATCCCATTTAAGTAAAAAAATAAATTTTCTATAGGAAAAATCTTGGCTGTTGTATTATTTAACAAAAAAATTAGATTCATACTGTTCATTGAGCAACCAAACCTTACATAATTAACTTAAGATATCCGAATACGCTGGGAACCGTGATTTTGTAAAAGCGTATAAATGGATAATATTTAGGATATTTAGTGTCACTTAGATTAGAAAATGTATATAAAATTGTTTTAGGAATATTATTACAATAAAAAGTTATTTAAATAGAATATTTTGACAAAAAATGAACATAGAATCGCCCATTTTCAAAATATTCTCCTTTTGTGAAGAATGCTTCTATTATAATAATATTTTACCTGTATATAGCTCAGACTTCTGTACAGAGGCTCAACTAGAATTTTTGAAATATATAACTTAGAAGTGTTTTTAGCCATATGTTTTACGACAACAGAGGATATAAATTTTAAGACAAAAACGCCAAAAATTATTTCAATGGGTTGTAACTCTAAAAATAATGTGAATTTTTCAAAAAAATAGTTCGGACTCTCTGGAGAAGTCTTCACTTTATATAAGCACACACACACACACCACGAAATATTGTTATAACAGAAGCATTTTTCACAAAAGGAGAACATTTTGAAAAAAAATTATTCTAAATTAAAATTGTGCCAAAATATTGTATTTAAATAAATTTTTTTGTCTAAATGTCTTTAAAATAATTTTATACATTTATTCTAATCCAAGTGACACTAAATATCATGAAAATTACCCATTTATGCAGGTTTTTTAAAAATCACTGTTCCGAACGGAGTCGGATACCATAACGCACTTCTAAGAATCCTGTCAAGCACTCCGCCTCAAGAAAACCGCCACATCTTCACCTCCAAGCTTAATCAGCAAAGATAAACGATCCCCACTTCGTCTTTCACCAAACGATTTCTGATACACAGCAACCTTGGTTTGTCGTTCTTTTTGGCAGCGGTTGTAACCTAAAGTTTATAGCAAATGGCCTTGCACCTCGATTGGACTGCTAATCGTTTCAGCACTTGATAGATGATCTCAGTTCGGCCAAACTTCGAAATCACTTACAACTACTGAATCAATTTTAAGTGGCCCAGACAGTGAATAGTTGTCTAAAGCCTTTCGATCTATCACTCAAATGTTGCCACAAGTTGTGGAATTCGAAAGAAGAGCTGGAATGGCGATGGATGTTAAAGGTTTAAAGAGAACGGTTGGAATTTAGTAGTGAGTGGTTTGTTCGGGTGCTTTCTGACTGATTCAGTGGAAAGGGAACATTCCTCGGAATGTTTTAAATAGAACATTAAATCTTAATGTTTGTAATTGTTTCGGAAGACAATGTTCTTTCCTTTAGATCTAGCAGCAAATATTGCTCGTATTAAAGTTCGTACAAAATTATGCTTTAAATTTCAGTTGATGGATTGCAAGGGATAAAATCGGAAGAATTGACAAATACTATGAAATCCGGCATATAACGCGCACCACCGTATATCGCGTACCTACACTTTCAAGCTGCAGTTTTTAGTTTTTAAGTACATTCGCCGAATGACACGAACCCTCCTTTTTTACGAAGGAACCTGAAATATACGTGAGCAATGCTCATATATTTTGAAGTCATTTATTTGAGATATTATTCCAAGCCTTAGAAAAAAAAATATCGTACTTATTCTATAATCTAAGCCACACTTTTTTCCCAATGTTAACTTAACTCAGTGGCATGACAGCCCATTAGGGCCAAAAAATACTGTGCCCAACTCAGTATATGCGATCTTGAGCCCTGAGGTGTATGAGCACATGTTCCGGTCAGGTGATCAGTCTGAAGTGAAACCCTCAATGTTAAGTCCCAAGCAAGCTTGGTACTCATTTATCGACCCCCTGAAGGGATGAAAGGTTTGAGTCAACCTTGCTTAGAACCTTGGACTTGTGGCGTGGAAACGCGATGCTCTAATTACTCAGACACTGGGCTTCTTTCTCAATGTTAATGCTACTGAAAATCGTTTGCGGCATTAATCGAAGGAGGAAAAAATTCTTTGGATGGGGACATTGAACATAATACTGACGGTTGAAGCAAATACAATGCGTATTGTGTTTTAAATTAATTATCCAAGGATTCGTTTAATTAAGTATTCACAACTATGTATTTTAAATTAATTATCCACTTCTCTTATTGGTTCATCTTCAATTTTTTTTAATTTCTTATATATTGGTTATTGATAAATTATTTTAAATTATTTTCTATTTTCACTAAAACTTCTTGAGAATTTGGTGTGCGGCTCAGAAGCAATGGTGACGTAGATTCGAATAAATACGGGCACACTTCTACAACTACAACCCTTTAAGTTCATAATAAATGCCATTTCTTTTAAAGAATCACTATTTCGATAAATGTAGAAGTCTGATTTTTTCCTGTTTTCATAATTTTTTAAGGCTCTCATTTTTATACCCTGTGTCTAGCGTGCACCAATAAATTTCGATCCTATTTTTTGCGTTAAAAGTGCACTTTATACTCCGGAATTTTCGGTATGTTAAAGTAAATATATCACTATGCATAAAAAGAAATTTCCGTGACGATGTAATAAATTTATTTATTTATTTCATACACGAAAACAATAATAAAAAAGGTAGTAAATCATGTTTGCTATGCTACAGTGTCCACCTAAAAATCCATCATTCCTGACTCCATCGAGAATGCCACCTGCTAAACTGAATTTGAAATTAGGTTGTATTATAATGCTCTTAATAAATTTATGTATTGCTGATGGACTGAGTAAAAGCACAATATTGGCAATGCAAAATATTCAGAATATACTGAAGTGTGAAATTTTATCAGGAAATAAGAAAGGTGAAATGGTATTTATACCATTAGACACTTGAGAAAACTCATTCGTACTGAAATGTACGCATACCGATTGGAATTTGCCATGAATATTAATAAATCAGAAGGAAGAGTTTGGGAAAAGTCAGGGAGCTGTGGTAGCCCAGTGGTCAAAGTATCAGATCATGGCAGGCATGTCATGAGTTCGAGCCCAGTACCACTAAAGATCCGCCGTGTAGTGCAGCGATGCATGTAAAATCTGTCAAGAGCAGAAACATCCTTCCATTGGTGTGGTAGTTAGGAAAGACGGGTGACAGCTTGGGTGTCGTTCACGTCACTTAACCATGGTTCAAAATTACGTGGTGAATCACCAAAAGTGCTCGTGTATCTGAACAATGCGTCGTTAATATTCACTAGCTCACTTGAAAAGTCAATTTATATGTAACAATGAAGGAAACAATATTTGCTCATGGACAGTTGTACGGAGGAGCAGACGCACAGACAGAATAAAAATTCAGTGCAATTTAGAGGAAAATGTGATTAGGAACATTGTTTTTGAAAAGGCACTCAATTTGCAGTATAAATCCAAATGAAGAGATGAAGACTTGAAATTCATTTTTTTCTACTTTCAAAATATTTGTGAAAAATTGAGCTACATGACATAAATATAAAATACAATTTTAATATTTGAGCAATGGTATGAACTGTGGTATAATTTGTACAATGGGGATTGGTCCATCGTTAGACGAATAGTAAGTCCTTTAACCTCTCTCTAGTTTTTATTAAATATTTTATGCATTTTTTAAGGTTAATATTGTACTTTCTCCCAAGTTTCTTTGTAAGATATCTTCATAAGCAGTCTAGGCTGTTAGTAACAGTTCCACTAGTTGGTTCTTAATTAAGAATTTAGGGCATCTTTTAAATCTTATTTTATTTTTAGCGTCCTACATTGAAGTAACATGAATAATATTGGCAACGAACTACATAAATATGAATAATTGTTAAGTAAAAAGAAAGAACTTTATTTAACACATTATTCCCTGAATTCCGTACTGTGTCAGAGTGAAAATAGTTTCAGTAAAAAAGATGGTTTATCTGCTTCAATTAAATAAATTATTTTGATAAGAATTTTGTTGGTACATGATAATATACATAATTTAAACGATTTTTTAAATAAAAAAATTAAATGGTATAAAAAAATTGTAAGAAAAATATCTGCATTTATATCTATCTATCTATCTATATATATATTAAGTTTTTTATGACACTGCAATAAATTTATTATGCACTATCGCAACAATGCAACGTTCAAGATAACTCACCAAGTTCGCAACCCCGATTTTGTACGTGCCGTACGCGCTGAATTGGCAATCATGTGCTTCATTTCCTGTACTGTAGCCAATTCGATTGCATTAGTACATAATTGCAAGCTCTCGCACCAAAACTTGGTAAAGTTTACCCGTACTGGAATCGTTAAGTGAGAAGGAAGGCTTTTGTCTCATACAAGGACTTATTAACAATTAATGGAACTATACATATTCAAATTCCCAGGAAGGTACAAGAGCTGCAGGGTTTACCAAAATCTGAGGATTTTGTCAAGGAAATGTTGCATGATGCCGCTTCAGTGATGAATTTAACTAAAGAGGAGGACCAATAACGAATTTTGCGAAAAGAAGAACATATAAATAGAACTACGTAATACATATAAATTGTAAAATTTCAGTTTTACAATTTGATGTAAGTACTTATAATTTTTTCAATGGGAGTTGGTCAATCGATAGGCAGACAAATGGTACCCTTTCCGACAATCTGTATTTTTTTAATGCAGCTAAGAATTAATACATAAATCTTTAAATAAGATTTATCCTTTAATATTTGTAAAAACTGTTTATAGGAATTCCTAAGCTTTTCCCATACATTTTATGATATTTAAGATAATTATTTTTAAAAAAAATCTTCAGAGTAGAACAATTTAATTTAAATAAAGAAAGAAAGAATCTGATTCAGTGATTGTTTTTGTTAGGTTTGAAACGTAATTAAAATTGTTTCAACATATATGCATATGAAATTTAAAAGTTAAATGGTTTAAAACTACGGGCAAAAATAAAAAAAAATGTAAATTCTACGGAAAAAAATCATTCACTTTCTTGCAAATATTTTTGTTGAAGGTTTCCAAGCATTACGAAGCCATAATATATTCTAACCATTCATAACTACTAAATATCTCTTATTATAAAAATATACACAACTGCAGTTAAAATTTCAAGATATTTCTTACAAAATAAAAATTATATTCAAGTATCAGAATCAGATGCTTACAAAAGCAGTAATGTTTATATGATTTAACTTGTAATGAATCGTAATAATTACCATAACTTAATTACTAATTTCATGAACTTGAAGTCCCTTTGGGATACTTAATGTATTAATATGTATTACTTATGCAATTAGTTATTTAATTTTAAGGCACGTTGCACTTAGCAGTCATTTCAGGAAATTTAATGATTCTACGTAATAAAGTAGTATTAATACTTTGCTACATAATATATTAAACATTTTAAATATTCGAAATTATACAAAATATATTTTAATCATCTGACTCAAGACACCGTAGAATAATCAAGACACAGAGAATAATTTTATTGGCTCCAAAATATATTCCTGACTCAACTGAAATCAACAATAATAAACATTTCTGACATTTATGTGGTTCTATCTTAAGCTATAATTGCTTCATTTTGAGAACTTGCTGTTAGTTTATTTTATTTTCTAAATTCTAATCCTTGCAGCAAACTTATATTTATTTCGGAAATTGTTTACACAAATTTGCAAAGAACTGAAGTGAACTGCACTCTCTACTTTAATAATTAACGAAATTCTGCCGACAGGAGAATGATGTTTCAAATTACACTGCTGTGGAAGTATTTTTTCTTAAAGATGTTTACCGCCAGCGATATTTTTAGCTGTTATGTTCATTTGAATTTTAATAAGACGTGACCTTAGACATTTCTCAAATAATATTATTTAATTGCTTGGTTTCAAATTATTTGTAGCAACTTAGTGAGTTCATTAATTTTAACTTGCTAAATCATACCATTTTCCCTAAAGATGTTGCATTATTTTGTTTGTGTTAAGTCGCGTAGTTGCTACTTTACTTCTCAAACAGTGAATCTTTCAAACTAGTATTTTTGAATCAAAACTATTTTAAAACTTAGAGATTAATTTTTAATTTAGATTAAGCCGTAACGAGAACTGTAAGTTAATATACGCCCTAAAATTTGAAATCAAAAAATTCATAAATTAATATAAATACATATTCAAAGAATATGTAAACGTATAAAAATGTGAAGCAATTATAAGGGACGTGAACGAATTAGGTAATAAATTAAAATATATGTTTATTTTTTCATAACGTAAAATTTTATTGTTTATAAGAATTTTGTGAGGTAAATAGGAAAAAGAACAGTTTTACTTAAAAGTAAACAATATTGAAACGTTATATTTTGTGATAGACGTAAATATTATTCTGTATTATTATTTAAATAGAATATATTTTTTTAAGTAATAAATAAAAAATATATACGCATTTTAATATTTTGAAGTACTATATCGTTATCGGCTGAAAGTTAAGCTTTCTAAAACAATAAGTATTAGCTAATAGGATCCAGAATTTTGAATGCAACTTCTATAAAAGCAGGAGCACTGTCATGGCTAGTGCCCTCACTCTGACTGCAAACTTTTACGTCAGGCGGTGTTTTCAAACAGGCTAACATGTATTCTGATATCGTTGTTATAACTCAACGTGCTCTACAGAGCATCGACGTGTGGCTTTTCACGAAATAACTCCCACAAATATCCAGCAACAGAGAGGAAAGATGGTACAGATAAAAAAAATACTAGCCTAATTTTCTAATCATTTGTTAACTAGTTTCGAATAAATAATTTGTATTTCCTTGACTATAGTTGTATTAAGTACTTCTACTTTAAATAATGCACCATATTTATAAAATAAACACTTTTAAACTTTTGACAATATTATTTCATCATTTCACTGAAACCGATCACGGATTTGTTCAAATATCTTACTTTCATCAGGGAAATAACCTTGAACAGACGTTATTTTATCATTTCCCGTGAATTGATCACATCCCTTAGGGATTTGATCCAACTTCTAAGTATTTCATTTTTCTGCGACAGTTACACCAGTTATATTTGTACCATCATTTCATACTGAAACAGCTCTTCTCGTTCTTAAATTAATCAGTGAACTTTGAAACTTTAATCAACTAATTATATTGACTTGACAAAAGTATTGCTAAAATGTCACTACTCTACAAAAATTTCTTCTTGGTGATAAGGTTGTTTTCCCATCAGTGTATACATATATGTTTGTGTGAGTATTATATTTGCTGAAAATTAGGTGCGGCTTAGAACCGATGATGGAAAAATTCGTTAGTTGGGACAAATTGAACAAGCTACTGACAGTTAGAGTAATTAAAGGTTCATGTACGTTTTTAACAGTATTTAGTACAAGTAAAATAAATTAAATACCAGTTCTCATTAAGAATTTGTTTAGTTTCGTAAATATCGGATATCGATAAATCCTTTTACGGTACTTTTTATTTTTTCACAAAAACATATTGAGTACTTGGGTTGTGCCTTAGAAATGATTACTCGATTTTGTTAGAATTATAACTAATTAGATTCGAATAAATACAGTTATATGTTTGTGTGTATGTTATGTTATAAAAATTTCTGCTGATAAACGACGGTTTTTTTAAAAAAACAAAACAAAAGTATGTAGATGATGATGGTGATAGCATACTAGTATTTTTATAAAAATGGAGATTTTGAACCCATAATAAATTTGAGGTGAATCTTAAGATTTTGTTTTTTATTACAAAATAAAATGTTTTCAAACCTTAATTCCATGTTGGAAAAATAAATTTCTATTTGTTAACCCCTTAACTGTATTATAAAATTTAAGGGTACATGGTACGATTTACGCAAAACTTTTTAATTTAAGGATTCTGAAAAAATATTTTTGTTGCCTCCTATATGTGTATACTATGTAAAACAGATTTTGTGCTCAAAATTTCATAAAAAGCTAGCCCTTTAATTTTTTAAGGAAACAATTTAAAATTTGTGAAGTTATTTTAAAATGCTAATCCTCCTACAAAAGTTGACTTGCACTTACGAAATTTGATTTACATGTACGTCAAACAATGTATAACAAAAGTTGGTATGGGTTTTGCGATAACATGATTGGTATTCGTACAATACTTCTTTTTATGAATGCTTATTGGAAATTCCTCAAAAAATGTATAAATTCTGAATTCAAATATTTTTTTAAAAAATAAGTACTGCTTTGATTCAAAAATGCATACCAACTTTTGTTACATGTATTATTAGCAATAGGATAAGCAATAGCTTCCTGAGATAAGTAAGTTTAAAGTTTTGATTTGCCCTAGGGATGTGAATAAAAACGAACGTAAAAACTATCATAATTCTGCGTTTTTAAAGTTTAGAGCTTTCAAATTTTGTGAGGTTATAGAAAAGTATATAAAGAATAATTTAGGCTATAAAAATTAAATTTGATTTTTGGACCGATTTTTGTCATTTGAATCGTACTGTGTCCCCTTAAGCTATCCTCTCCCCAGTGCTATCATTTTTCCCATAGGTACGCGTATGCGGTGTATTGGGGATGGGGGAAAGGTAGCAAATGCAGAAATAAGCAAATTTTATAATGAACTAAGTAAATCCTTCGGAAACCCTGTTAATTACATTTTGTTGAATTCCAAAGCCTTAGGAATAGTTTTACTGATAGCAGCGCAAAGAAAAGTATCGTGTATTTCGGAAGGACGCATATATGCGTCCAAGACATATAATTCGCCGGTTGAGCAAGACGGATATATACGCCGACGGCACTTAAAGGGTTAATGAGAAGTAAATTTTAAACTAGGGGTGACCAACCCACTATTCGGTGTCCGCATGCGGCCTGTCTTGGTTAATTTTGTGGCCTGCAAAATTCACTGCATCCTTAAGAAATACGATTATTTTGTGCAATGTTTTTGTTTTAGTGTAGTGTTTTGTTACAAATGTATCCCATAAATGTTTCTATTTTATTACGTTGCTTCTATTTTTATACATGCTTAGAAGTGAGTAGCATTGCATTGCAGTGACCCTGCGCATCATTACACTTGATTTATGTAACTTTCTCGCGCTACTTATTACTACAGCTAAGCATATTTGATCATTGCATTATTATTATTATTATTAAATTATCGATCTTTGTATACATGAAAAATAACGTGTGGAAACCTAAAAATAATTCATTCCGCTTTATATTATCACAGCAATAAATGTTTGTAATGCGTCCAAATGTAATGTAAAGATACATATTTTTATATAGGACCTCGGGATAATAATGTTTCCTGAAGTGGCCCGCAAGATCATTTGAATTGACCACCGTTTCTTTAAGGTATCCGAACACGCTGAAAATGACCAAAGTCAGTCAAAACAGATATTTTTGTTTTTTTATTTTATAGAATAGAAGGGTCTTTTGGTTTACAAAACATACTTTGTTTCGTTTCTATGCGACTCAGAGGCCAAGTTACAGTCAATTTTATAAAATCAGAAAAACCGGAAGTGAGTCTTTGATCTACCGGAAGTGGGCACGTGCTCGATGTTTAAATTGCTCGAAATCCATCATGGCGAGTCTGATAACTCAAGATGTTATAAATGTGTTTCTATATAAAACTTTTTGAAATTGATATTTATATTATTTTCTAGAGGATGTACAAAAATATTTTTTTATTGTACGACTATTTTTTGAGAGTTATGGCCTATTATTTAAATAATAATCTCCCAAAGAATGTCACATTTCTTATAATATTTATTCAATCATCTCTAAAATTTTTAAATTTTAATAAAATATTAAAAGATTAGTACATTCTTTAGATAAATGCATTTACTTTGTTTTAGAAATACTTTTACTGATATAAGTTTATTACTTTTTTCTCTAATTGCTTTGAAGTTTTTCAGAAATATTGCTGAAATTTCACTTATGGTTGTGAATTTTGTAAAATTTAGATACTTTTTTAAAATATTGTTTGTCAAATATTAGTATTTAATGTTATTGATTCCTTAAAAAAACATTTAAAATGCTTAAATAAGCTATTTAAAAAAAATATTTCTAACGCCTTCGCGGATACCTTAAACAAATTTAATTAGCGATGTAAATAAAAAAAAAAATTACAATATCTGAAATTTTAAAAAAATTTTCTAAGCGAATGGAAATGAGAAAACTTGACTGTCACAACTAGGTGCCAAAAATAAGACTCATGAGACAATATCTTATTATTTCAGATAAACTTTCTAACATTCCGTCTTGATGAAACATATTCAGTGTTGAAATCATTTGATACATATCCAGTTCGCCAAGATAAACCCTTTCCCTAATTAACCTTCTACAGGGCTACCTTAAATGCAATGGTTCACTTTGGTGTGTGATGTTATCTAGTGCTCACCTACAGTAATTAACGCACCGAAACACATTTGTGGGATATCTCGTGAATTTCCCCAATGGTTAACCTGCAGAGGAAAGGTTAATGCACCGTTTGATGATATATCAGTTCGAGCTGTAATTTGAGCAGTGAAACTGTGGGCTTAGAATCGCTTATTAACTGCTGGAAGGCTGGATTGTGGTGGATTTGGAAGGATATCAACACGCCCATGTGAGACGCTTCAGCACATAAAGCACTGGCCGTTGCTACTTTATTCAGAGAAGGGCTTCTGTTAGGGAAGCATGATATTTGGGAAGATGAATTGGAGCTATTGATCATAGTTTGTGAGTACTTTAGGAACCGTTGCAACACGGCAGCATTTAACTCGGTAGTGCAGATATGCTTTAACTCTTGTAAAGGATATACCCATATATTTGGGTAGTTGTTTACTGTATTGCTTATTGTGTTAAATGTATTTGAATTTGTATGCATATCGGTATTTATGATGCAAATTGATCTAGTTTAATCCTTTAACTCTCAAGTTATTTTGATGATTTGGGTAGATAAATTGTCAATTTTTTTGTTGCAAAAAGAAAAATCTAATGTTTAATACAAAAAAAATATGCTTAGTAATTAAAAATTTAAAATACTTGCATAAAAATTTAAAGTAAGTATTAAATAATGGATTCTTTTAAAACCCTACGCAAACAACCCTCTTTTCACAAGTTTCATATCGTCGGCCTAGTTATCAGACTGCGTAACTGCACCGGTGTACCTGATTTGATATAGGAGTGCAACGCACCAAGTGCTTTTTGGTGCGATTCCTTAATCGCGCCAAGCAGCGGTTGTTGTCGGGTTACATTAAATCCAAGATGACGGCCTAGCGTTTCCCTTTTGTTTTGTCTACGCCATGCCTCAGTGCGCGCTCCGCTTTTAATATATTCCTTCGATCAGTGTAATCACTATTTTTTTTTATTTATAATAAAACTAGATTTCGAAGGGACAGGTGGTGGCAAGATTATAACATAAAATAAATACTACAGAAAGTAATATTAATGTATTACACTTCCAGATAGAAATTATTTACACTATTTTAAGCGTTCATTACACAAAATTTGTAACAATATCGCACGATAAAAATATCAAAGTTCACCATATTGTAATATTATCGCCTATCTTGGCTAACATAAACAACAACTTGACGCCTAGCCCTACTGTATCAAATTTTCATCCCAGATGGAGTTACGCAGTCTGATAATTAGACCGACGATATGCTAAATTCATTTATGCATCCTTAATCTTGGCGTTTTAATTATATTTTATATGTACTTACATTTTAATATGTGGCTGGAAAAAATTAAATTTTCTTTAAGAATATATAATTTAAAATTTTCATAAAATTTTAAAATGTTATCCTTTGATATAAATTGTAACATTTTTGAGAATAGTTTCTTTTTTTTTATTTAGCTTTAATTTAAAATAAAAGGTGATACTATAGTTAAGTGTACGATAAAAGTATATCGGGCAGGAACATAATTCCAAATAAACTTATTTTTAGGGGCTATACATAAGGCATGTTCAAATGAATGTGATTCGAATCCTCACATGAGAACAATTTTCAATGACTTTAGTGAAATAGACGCAATAGTGAAGGTGTATGTATTATACACTCGTGTGCCCATCAGATTAGTATAACTGCATTCGTGAGGAAGTGGCATTAATTTAAAAACAGCTGATATGAGTCTAACTGCGTCCAAAAGCAATCAGCCAGCTGTAAGAAAGTTTTTAACACTGAAAGTGTTTAGGTATTCCTATTACTGAAGTTTAAGGATCCGGGCATCTCCATGAATGCCTAACGGTACACCCAGACACTTGATAGGCTGCATCAGGCTATCAGAAACAAACAACCAGGCCTGCCGTAGTCAGGTGTCCTCCTTCTGCACAATAATGCAAGGTCGCCAAGGTGAGTGTTAAAGCATTTGCCTGTAAAAAGTGGGATGCCCTAGACGTTCTTCCCGAACGGAATTCGTAATGTTTCTAAGCAATGATACTCATGCCTAAACGCCATGGGGGATTTATTTTAACAAACTCCGTATGTATTTCACTCATTAAATATTGTTCTTTCTATCGATATGTATCTGTGTCACTTCTGACCCTAGCATCTCACTGATACACAACTCGAATTACTTTCATTTAAACACCCCTCATATTTATTGTTCATTAAAAAACTCTAAATGAAGTAATAAAAGAGAGTCAATTTCATACAGTTGCTATTTTACTATAGAAGAAGAAAAAAAAAATTAATTAATAAATAAATTCGCCTTAACCCTCCAAGCGGTCTGCACGTAAAATCCCGTCATTCCAGAGATGCTTTTTCTGCCTTCAAGCAAGATTCCCAAAAGCGGCCGAGCCACATCCTTAAAAATACGGATCAACCGCCTTTGAGAACCCCACCTGATGGCAAAAAAATGCGTGCGGTGCATTTTCGAAGCATCTCCAGAATGGCAAGACTTTAAGTGCAGACCGCTTAGGGGTTAAAATAAGCAAAACACCTTGACATTATACAATAAAAAATCACTTAGTTTTTGAATATTTTCTTACAATAATTTCATTTGACATGCATATCATAATGAACGGCTTTTCCTTTAAATAATTTAACTGAAAAACAACTGATTCCGAAAAGAATTATTCGAATTAGGATGCTTATATCTAAATTTCAATTTTTCTTGTTTACCTTTTTTTACTAATACAGTTTATTTTAGATATATGGCAACGTTTGGTACATTGATTTTGAAAAAGCGTATAAATGAATATTTTTTATATATTTAGTGTCACTTGAATTATAATACAAGCATAAAATTGTTTTAAGAATATTACAATTGAAGGTTATTTAAATGCAATTATTTAGCAAAAAAAAGAAATAAAAATGACATATTTTCAAAACATTCTCTTTTTATGAAAAATGGTTCCGTAATAAAAATATTTTACCTGCATATGGCTAAGATTTTTCTACAAAGCTTTAACAAGGACTTTTGAAAACTTGACATTATTCCAATGTTACTACCAACTTAAATAATAATAATCAGTGCTTTTTGTGAAAATATTCTACTCATATATTAAAATAAAAATAAATCTGCTTCTGAACTATATATTTCAAAAATTTTAGTTCAGATTCTGTAAAGAAATATTTGCTATCTATAGGTAAAATATAGGGTGTTTATAAATGAATATCGGAGTTTTAACGATTTATAGTATTTATTACATTTAACTTATTAGTGTAACTCATACATAGAATGAAATACTAACTGAAACAGTTTTATTTGCTGGCATGTGTGCTCATGCGCGGGAAACGTTTATTAATTCCATCCCCCCTTCTCCTCCAATCAGCGTGCTAGCTTCTTATGTGTGTGTCAGATCTCGGCGGAAAGTATATGGGCCTTTCGTTTTCGGAGAACCAACTGTAACTGGTTCTGCCTAACTTGGTACTCTACAACTATGGCTATTTCCTCAATTGGAAGAAAGTGAGCCAGATAACTTTATTTGACAGCAAAATGGTGCACCACCTTAGAGGCATCTTTCATTACGCGATTGGCTGAACATCACTGTACTCGAACAATGTACTTTCCGCAGAGAGCCTCACAATAAAGCTTGTTTGGCAATGCCTTCCCGTTCACCCGATCTGACGCCCTGCGACACAGGATTGAAGCAGTTGTTGCAAGAATAACCTCAGACCAGTAGCGCACACAGGAATTTTTCAAGGGGGTTGTCCAGGGTCGCAAGTCCTCCCTTCTTGTATCATACTCCTTTTGATTTTGTCGATTTTCGGAAACAAAAACAGTAAAAAAGTAATTATTGAATAAATAATTAGCATTAATTAATAAAATTAATCATAAATAACAAATATTTAATTAAATTTTACCTACTATATACTTAGAATTATGATCAATCGGAAAAAATCAAGGGCTTTGGGGCGTCCGGACCCCTAGGACACCCCCCTTGTGTGCGCCACTGCCTCAGACACACTGAAAAAAGTTTGGAATGAACTCTCCTACCGACTTGATGTGTGCCGTGTGACAAATGGGGCTCACATTGAACATTTGTAAGCTTGTAGGTAAAACTGTTTCAGTTACTCTTTTTTCAATGTATGAATTGTGCTTGTAAGTTATATGCAATGATACTATAAAGCATTGAAATTCCGATATATATTCATTTAGAAACATCCGGTACTATTATTATAGAAGTGTCTTAGCCCTCCGTTAGGCACGTGGATCTCTGAGATGCGCAGTAAAAATAAGTTTAATGTTGCTTGGGTGGAAACGCACTTTCTTGAATTTGATAGATGCCGCACGCCTAAACAAGATTTTTAATGTATTTCGAATTTTTCGTTAATTTTCATGTTTTTCTATTACATGGAGTGCATTTTTCAGTTTTATTTAAGATGGTTTCTCATATGCGCCTGAAGGGAATGAGGCTTAGACGTCATTTGAGAAGACGGCTAAAGAAGCTGCACCTCTATATCAATATTTTAGACATATCATAGCACTTTAATGTCAAATTTCACCAATAAAATGATTAAATCATCTTCAGATGTAAGTAAGAGTTGATGCATCTGAGATATGCCACGTGCCTATGGACTGAACATTTTGAAGCGCACCTAACGTAGGGTTAAAAAAGGGAGAATGTATTGAAAATACATCATTCTTCTTTCATTTTTTGCCTAGAAATTGCATTTAACCCACTGAGACCGGAACATCTGTCTTTCAGATGAGGATGATTTGCTTTGATGCCTGTAGGTAACTCTGTGGTGTGATTTTTGGGGTGGGCTGCGCTGTCATCTTCAATTGGACTCTACCCCGTGAGAGGATCACGTGGTGGTACTTAGCGATTTTTTTTCAGCTCACTATATGTGCAATTTTTCTTATCTATCACCGTCTATCGTACGGATATTCCTATAGTTTTTTCGTTCTTGGTGTTATTATTTTTAATTATTTTTACATGAATATAAATAATTTCTAATCAGTTCTCATACCATTCACTATTCTTGTATATATTAATATAGTGTGTATATTAATATATACAAGGATATTATTATAATACAAGAATATTAATATATCATTAAAAAAAAGACTTAAATATTAAAAATACTACTCAATTTCATGAGCAATAAGGACATTTTAAACAGTCCTTAAGGTAATAAAATTCAAAAAAGTTTGCGTGAACGTCTGTCAGATGGATGTATCTAATAGCGGCAAAAAAAATTGACGATCCAACCAGAGGGTTAAATACTTTATCCTGTAGTAATATTCGCAAAATCATTTTGAATGACTATTCTAGATTTTGAGTGACGGTAAATATAAAAATAATCATTCATGCACTTTTTTAAAACCAAATTTCCGAACGTGTGCGGATACCTAGAAGAAATTAAATTATTCAAACATGATTCGAACCGTTTCGAAATAGAAGTACCTTTAATAAATAAAATGGAAACATTGTAAAACAGACCAGATCAACCAATGCATTAGGAAATAAAAAAAAGAACCTAAGCTGCAATACCTTACATAAGTCCTGTAAACGTAAACAGCTTATGCAATAAGGACTACTATAAATATTACCTCTCCAGGAATCACCGTGAACAAATATTCCCAAAGGTCTCAGAAACTTCAGCGGAGTCCCACTCAATCCGGTACATCGAATAAACTAAAGATGCAACAAATACCTTTAGAAAATCCCTTCATCTAAGCCTTAGATCAAACTTCATGCTTTCTTTTCTTTAAAAAAATATAAAGAAACTCAACAAAGAGGATGAGAAAACTGATTCTCAAACGTTAGAAACGGTGAACCATAGGAAAAGGGTTGTTTTCCTGAAGCAAAATAAACTATACTCTGACACGCTAACGCCTCTAAATTGGATTCCAAATGCTTTTGGAGGAGAAACGGTTCAAAATAATCCCCTCAATTCGCCTCGAATCATTGATCAATGCAGGAACCATTGTATATCGATCTTATTTTAAAATGGAATTCTTGTTCTGTCCTGAGATAGTTATTGGATAATAGTAAATTTCCAATTAAGTGGTTAAATGTAACATTGGGTGTTTAACAGTAGTAAAATGAATAATATTATCTGTTTTAAAGGATGTAGAACAGGGGTTGGCAACCTTTTAGTTATGGTGTGCCAAACCAATTCTAACAATATGATTCTGGATGCAGCACAGAGGGAAATATTTGAATCAATACGATTCCCTTTTTAATGCATGATGAGTTAAGGCATAGAGGTCTATATATTAGATATTTAGAGTATTGTTATTTATTAACTATACATTATTTAGAGGTATTTTTCAATTCCTACTATTAGCTCGCACTCTATTTATTTATTTACCTTGGTGGAATTTTCAATCGTTAATAAAATGCATTTTAAAGAGCTCAATAGAGCTGAAATTTTATATACATGATTATTTTGGATGACAATACAATAATTTAACTATAACTAATAAAAATTGATTAGATTTAATTATTTAAAGAATTACAAACACAGCCACGTTGGCATCATTTTTGGCGACTTGTGTCAAAACTTGAAAAGGTATTTTTCTAACGTTTTAAAGCATTCAGTTGAACTGAAATTTTATATACATGATTGTTTTGGATGACAATACGATACTTTAATGATAATTAATAAAAATATATTACCACTTAATTTTGTGTTTCTGTCCTATGTATATACATATTTATATTAATTGTAACTATTTAATAAACAGTAGCTAAAATAAATTTTTTCTTTCTTTATCTAAGTAGGAATTGACTTAAATTTCTTTTTTTATATTACTTGTTTAATATAAAAATATAAAAAATGCAACTATTATCTTTACACATTTAATAAAAAATTTAAATTGTGCATATATTTTTTGTATTGTGTATCTTTTAAACTTATAATAATTAAAATAAGCAATTAATAGCACACACACAAATATTCATTTAATATGGTTAAATATTTTGATGCAAATCAAATATTTTAGTATGTAACAAAAGAAAAATGCTTGCCTGACTTCAAGTTGGTATATTTAGTACTTAAAAAGCAGGTACTTTTATCGATAAAACCTCCGCAAACTCTCCTTGGTGTGGATATTCAAGAAATCCATTCTTATCAAATCTCTACTTAGCAAAATAAATATGCTTGCATTTTTTCCAATATCTACTAGTCTGATAGCTCAAAAACAGATTTTTTTTGCCTATAATGTCACCGTCACCCCTTTTCAATTCCCCTGAGAGTCGATTTCAACAAAAACATTCTTAGAGGACTCAACTGGAAACATCCTTGTGAAGTTCGGAATCGGTAAATTGAAAAGTTAGAAAACACACACACACAGAAACTTGGTACCTAAAACGCTTCCTAATACCCTTGGCAGTCGATTTCTTCAAACTCTGTCTTAGGGGACCTCTACCCGACAAAGGAAGCAAAATCACCAAATATAAAGTCTGTAAGTCTAATATTTTCGGAAATTTTGTTTCCTTAATTTAAATATATATATATAAATATATATATATATATATATATTTGTACAAAATTTTTAATCTTTTATAGACTTGATTCATTTAATACAATAGACGTATATTTTCTATGAAACAATACGAGTTACGAAATGCCAACAAAATACATTTTCTAAATGAAATGCATTTAGCAAAATATTGTTTCATTTTAATGATTAATTAATTTTATATTTAAGGAAATTAATTATTCATTATATTTTCAAAAAGTTTTATTTTAATTACATTTAATAATTCCCAGTACATTTAAATAATTCTGAGTCACTTTTTTTCTCTTTTTTTCTGTTTTTATTAAAACGAATTAAATAAAAAGGGGGAAAATATATTAAATTATAACTAACCAAATTAAACTTAAAACCAAAATTTATTTTAATCATTATAATAGTCTTGTGTTTAAATATATTTAATTTTAATTTTAATTCTACTTAATTTTGTTGCTTTCTCTATTTGAAATAATAAATTGCTTTAAAGCTAATTAATTACATATTTTTATATTCTTAATGATGATGGATTCGATATAAATTACCCAAACTTTTTGCCTAAGATTTGTTAAATCGTTTTTTCTCAGAAAACCTTACAAATCTTTTAGATGTAGATTTTTTTATTAATTTTTCAGTGGTTTAAAAATGAATATGTTTCATGTCCAATTATCATTTAAAAACGTTGTTTTCGCTATCTGCTTTAATAATGGATTATGAGTGTTAGTGGAAAGTAATTACTAAGTAGAATTAATTAAACATATTGTAAAAAATGCCGGATAGGTAAAAATATTTTAGTATTTTCATTATAACTTATTATCATTTAATATAAATATTATTAAAATTATATTTGCTCATGTTTAGCCTAGAGAATGTTTAGATCTTTTGTATGATCGTTTTCAATTATATAAAACTGAATTTTTCAATATTGTTTTAAAGCAATTAAAATTGACTTTTCCTTAGAACTTCCTGGGAGAAAATAGCGTACTAACTGTTAATTGCGAACAATTACTTGATAATAACAATTATTTTTCAATTGAACATAAATAAAAATACTATTTAAAACAGTAGTTTTTGAAATCAGTGCGTATCTTTATCAGCTATACACTTATACCTTTCTACCATAATTTTTACAATGTATAACGCTTATCTGCGTAGCTCCTGTAGACGTATGGTCAAGCTCACGAGCATAATTGTTTCCAGCCAATCTTTATGTTAATCAAGACTTGCTTATCCACATTAAAGCTAATAGCTCAGAGTTGATATGATGAAGCAGTGTGGAAGTTTATAGAGGGGGATGCCTGGTCAGATATTGTCCATGTTAGTTGGTTATGGTTCTAATTACGAGGTATGTACCCAATAGCTTTCACGTTTCTCTCTGTTTGTAACGTGAATAAAAAACCCAACAACCACTTAAGGTATTCGACTACGTTAGTAACCGTGATTTTGCAAAAGCGTATAAAGGGATAATATTTATGATATTTAGTATCACTTACATTAGAACACTTGTATAAAATTGTTTTAAGAATAGTATTACACTAAAAAATTATTTAAGTACAATATTTCGACAAAAAATGAACATAGAATGACCCATTTTCAAAGTAGTCTACTTTTGTGAAAAATGCTTCTATTATAATAATATTTTACCTGTATATAGCTCATACCTCTGTACAGAGGCTCAACTAGAATTTTTGAAATATATAACTTAGAAGGGGGTTTATCCATGTTTTATGACAACAGAGGGGAGAAATTTTAAGAAAAAAATGCTGATAATTATTTTAATCGGTAGTAATTCTGAAAATAATGTGCATTTTTCAAAATTCCAAGTTCAAACTCTGAGGAAATCTTTACTTTATACATAAGCAAAATATTATTAATGTAGACGATTTTTTTTTATAAAAGAAGAACGTTTTAAAAAAAGTTATTCTAATTAATTTTTTGCCAAAATATTGTATTTAAATAATTTTTTTTGTCATAATGTCCTGAAAACAATTTTATACGTGTGTTCTAATCGAAGTGACACAAAATATGAAAATTATCAATTGATGCGCTTTTTTAAAACATGGTTCCGAACATATTCGGATACCTTAAAGCATATTTAAGAATTATGCATGCTCTTTTTAATACATTTTTGATTATTTTCGCATTATTTTATCATGTATTCTCAATTAATTTTTATTTACATATCTGGTTTACTTCTCGTATATCATACAAAATATAATTACAGTTGAACCCCGATTTAACGAATTCAATTGGAATGAACATTTTGTTCGTTAAATTGGGCTTATTGGTTATATCTTGTCCAAGCAAAACATAAATTTTTTTGGAAACCTTTTGGAAATTCTATAATAAGCCACTACACAACAAAAATTCATAGTTCGAAGTTACATACATTTTTATTCAACAGCTACAAATAGTATTAGGGAATTATTGCGCACCACAGTTAATTGGAAACTTTAAACTAGATGTTTGACGATCTTTTTGATTTCTGACTTGAAAGAGTTCTTTTTGGATTTTATACACAGAAGGAAATACCGTATTTACTCGAATCTAGATCCCACTTTTATTCCAATATTAATGCTCCTGAAAATCGTGTGCGGCTTAGAATCGAAGGGAAAAAAATTCATTGGATAGAGCAATTAGAGCAATTACAGGTTCATGCATGTATTTAAAAGTCCATAATACTGGTAAAATAACTAAATATTCGCTTCTTATTAGTTAGTATTTTAAATTTATTTAAACTTCTTAAAATTAAATATCGAGAGAGATAAACCATTTTACACTATTTTTTTCACAAAAACTTGTGTTGAGAATTGGAGAGTGTGGCTTAGATTCGAATTAATACGGTACTGCGTCATTTACATCCTGCTTCTTAAGAATGAAATGTATTTTAACAAAAACTCCAAGCGATTAAACTTTAGAAAACGTAAGTTTTGATAGGAATTTCATTATCACTTTTTGCATCAGAATTACAATTCATTGGCTCAGGCAAATCAACAAGACAGGATTCTTTCATCAAATGTAATATAAACGTTAAAATTATAAAATATCACCTGCATTGTGAAGTAGCATGAGGTAAAAGAGAATTTCGTGTTTTATTTAAAAATTTCAGACGATAGATTACGCTCATGACTCAGCTGCACCTGTAAAGCGTTAAAATGGTCTGCACCATTTCCTGTAGAAATTTGCTGCTTACAAAAAAAAAATCTTTTTCTGTTCCGGCCAAAAAAAAAAAAATGGCAT
>BMAV01015921.1:25291-43352 GCA_019973955.1 Trichonephila inaurata madagascariensis
ATTATCTCATTAATTATAAAGTATATTTATTACTGGCATATACATTTAATACTGGTTTATGAAAAAAATATAAAATTATGTGTTTTAAAATTAAAAGTTTGTATGTTTAGTTTAAATTAATGTTAGTCTCATTTGTGTGCAATAAATTTAATAATTTTATTTGTATAATACAAAAAACATCTTGTACTTTATAAATATGTATCATAATGACTTAATTTTTATTTTCATAATTAAATACACGTGTTAAGAGTTTGGGGTGTTCTCTACACCCCGCGAGTAACGAAGGTAGCAAAAACAGGCGTGAGTGACCGAGGGTTAAACAGGAGTTCGTTACTTCGGGGTTCATTATTCATTAAATAGGGGTTTCTTCCCTTCAATTTAATCGCGGAAACAGAAAAATTCGTTAAATCGCGAATCTCGTTAAACAGGAGTTCGTTACTTCGGGGTTCATTATTCATTAAAAAGTGGTTTCTTCCCTTCATTTTAATCGGAGAATAAGAAAAATTCGTTAAATCGAGAAATTCGTTAAATAGAGGCTCGTTAAATCAGAAGCTGACTGTAAGACAAAAAGCAATACAATTTTTTTCTTTTTATTTCAAACATGGAATAAAAAATATCCATCCAATTTTTCTGTAAGATCCATTGCTACAAATGAAATTTTTCACCTTTGACCTTCGTCTGTAGCAAATGTTCTTGTTCATAACTCAGCAGTATAAATTAAGCAAGCCGAGAAAGAGAGTTCCCACGCATCTTCACAAAAGTAATCACAGTTCCACTAAACATTATCTAATATTCTAGAGAGCATGTAAGTGTGTTGAAAGTTTGCTACAAAATGCAAGAACATTTATAATGCTGAAACAAAGAATATTTCCTGAGTAAAATTTAATACAGTACAATAGCTTTTAGTTCTCAGAGTAGGCTGCTTCCTTCATCATGCTTTTAAAGTAGACATAAAATCTATGCAATTTAAACTTTTCGCTGAGTTTGATCATAAAAGTGAATAAAAAAGATAAAACCTCTCATATTTTTTTGGCATTAATAAAATTCAATTACTGTTGTTCTGTAGTAACTCGAGACGAGATGCAAAAATTTTATTTTGCAGCTATTTAAAATTTAAATTTTTGTGTGACTCATTTTATAAACTAAAATTAATTCCGGATTTTATTTTTTTCCCAATTCAAATCTTTATAAAATAGTTTGATTTTACTATTAATTTTAACTTGAATATTGTTATATATTTATTAAACAAACTTTAAAAAATAAAAAGGTTTAAATTCCTTATATATTATATAAGTTATCAAATAAAAGCTTGCTTACAGATATCGAATAATACTGTACTTTATATTTTCCTTGAAAGTATTTTGAACAAATTTTTCAACATGAGAAAAGATAGATGGATGAGATAAAAAAAGATCGTACTTCGGAAAGACGTATATATACGTCCGGTGCAATTAACTCTTTGGTTGAGCGAAACGTTTACTTACGACGATGGCACTTATGAGGTTAAAGTCGTATTGTAGCTTTAGCTTCAAAGTACAGTATTATTGCATTTAATACATTGTTATTGTATGGAGGGGGAAGAAAATTATGATTGAATATTGGGTCGCAAACATTGAAAGTTTGAGAAGCACTGCCTAAATATAATTAAATGAGCAGAGAATATATTTTAAACTAAAAAAAAATGTTTTTCGGTTTATATATTGAGTTCATACTGTAAAATATTTATTAAGTCTCAATTTAAAAAAAAATAAAAGCTATGACACACACAAGGCTAACAAGAAAATATAAATACTAATGATTATTTTAATCATTAACATGTCCTAACCAAAACAAATGAAATAGCACTTAGAGCATTTTTTTTAAAAAATGGAAAATGGCTGTGTATAAAAAAAAACTATTTCATTTCAAAATTATATTAAAATCAATGCTTAGGGTTATGTCCTTCATCCTTTGTATGGCCTACGGTTATAACTCTCACAAACAAATAAATTTTATAATATATATTCTGATGTTGTTGTTATTATAGAATAAAAAAGCTAACATAAAAAAAATTAATTAATTAATTCTAGTAAGATGAAATTATTCATTCTGGTAAGTTACGTAAAACAATAGTTTTTGTTCAATAGTTTGCAATTCAGTTTATGTAAGTTTAAGCATATGAATTTTTGTTAATGATATACATGTGCAGACTAGAAACCCGAAGTAATATGGTTTTTATTATTAATGTGTTCCAATACATTGAGAAAATGTTGGTTTATGTCAAATCCTGAACTTGCTAATGGAATTACTTCTAAAGTATTGCTTTGTGTGTTGATGTGTGACTAATGCCACCTGCCTGATGAAGTCAGACCAAAGCCCATGAAATTCATCGAGGATAAGGACTAGAATTTTTACACCTGTCATTAGCCTTACCTTCGAGCATCATGCAGTTGACAATACGATTTTGCTCGGTTAAACCCCAATTTAGAGGGAGAAAACTCTGGGGGTGCTAGGGGCCTTCCACCTCTCTCTTCCCCATTCACCAACCACGCGAGAGGACTTGCTGCTCGACGGCTATTTAGAGTACCCTTCATTTCGCAAAGACACTCTACATTTACAAACATCCATGCCTTCTCCGGGATTCGAACCCAGTCCCTACGGCACCGCAGTCAGTGTCGCTAACTAATATACCGGTAGGGCAACATTACTAAGTGGCTACTGTAAACGCAGTGGCGTAATGGAGAACATTTGGGCCATTTGGTCAGATTTTGGGCCCCCAAGTTGGATTTTACAAAGGGTTAGGTACTTGGCAGTCAGGCTTTTAGCCCCCTAGAACCCAGCCCCCTTCCCACGATTTGGGTTTTGCTGGGTGCTCGCTAGACACTGATTTTGTTTCAAATATAAATACTTTTTAGAGAAAGGACACCATGAAGATTAAATTGAATGTTTAAATATTTTTTTTATAAAATTATTCATATATTATTGCAAGTATTGAATGAAATCAATATATTGTACAAGCAATGCGGTAAATATCCTTGAATACAAATAAGTTAATTTTAAATGCATATTTATTTATGAAAACAAGTTTCAGTAGATTATAACAAAGACAAAGTATTAAATCGAAAGAAAAAAAAAAAAGAAATGCGCACGAATGAAATATAATTGAATAAATCCATTGCATCTAAAATGATAAATACTTATCTCTACTTAATACTTTACATTTAACACACACAGTGCTTCTCAAACTTTCATTGTTTGTGACCCAATTTTCTATCATACTTTTCATCGCGCCCCCCTCTCCACACAATAACAATGTATTGAATGTAATAAAAATGCACTTTGACGTTAAAGCTACAATCCGATTTTAATTATAAATAGTAAAAATAATCAATATAAGAATTAAATTTTGTATATGACAAGTTTATGTGGGTATGATTATTAATTATCAAACTTGTTCTTAATTTAGTATTGAGAGATTAATTATCAAATTTGCATTGTTCAGTATTGATACATTTATAAGTATGTTGTATAAGTATAAATGTGTATTTCATTTTTTTATTATGTCCAAATATATATTTTACTTTGCTTCCTTTCATTAAATTTGTAATTCTTTACATCCTCTATTTTTAACATTTCGATATTCTCGTGCCACCCTCGTAAGGGTATCACGTCTCCCTAGGGGGGCGAGCCCCACAATTTGAGAAGTGCTGATTTAACACTTAAATGGTAATTCAAACATTAATCATGCTTGTATGCACGTATTTTTTTTAAATAAGTGTATTTGCAAAATTCTTCATGCTCCATATAGCAAAACATAATGCTTACAGACGTAAGTTGTAACATCATTATAAAAAAAAAAAAAATTTAAAACAAATTTAAAAATGCATTTAAGAAACAAATATAAAATAAAAGGAAGGTAGGAAATACACAAATATAAAGAAAGAGAGGTACCTATAAAACTTCATAATCTATACATTAAGCAAATTTTCTTAAGACATTAAGACTTTCAGTACAATTGACAAATAAAGACAAAACAGATGGTCAGGAACTATCCAAACAACAAGGCATGTTCCACAGTTTCAGCATCCCTATCACAAGAACAAAGATAATTACCTATTAAATTAAACCTAGACAAATAGCTCTTAAAATGTCCATGTCCTGTTAGAATCGGGGATAACTTAAAATGAGTAACAAATGTCTTTACATTACGTGTAAATTTTTACAAATTTACACTTATCTGTTATATCGGTTAAAAAAAATCTGAATAAAAGAAGAAAAAATTATTGATTATATAATAAGTTAAACTTTCAAAGGAGAAAAAAAAAAACTGTAAAATATTTTACTCAAAACTACTGTTAAACTGGAAAATAAATGAAGATAAATATAAGAAATAAGAACAATAAAACAAAAACAAAGAAAAAAAGGAAAATTTCATTTTATCTCGAATTAGAATGCAAAACCCGCACCAGGGAATATAATAACCTCCCGGACGCCTTGACACCTTTTTCCTGAGAAGACAGCGAAGCCATCAAACGCCAATAAGACAACGCGATAATAGCAGCAATGATCCAATTACAAACGACGCTCTTCCGATAACGAAAAAGAAAGACCGTCACTGATTGGGTAGAAGCGTGCTACTCTCGAAGTAGCTCGTAATGGCGGAACAAGGAAACCTAGTCTCGAAGAAGAGATTCTGTAATTGTAGGGCTTTTCGAGTTAGAAAACGATAATAGTGAAGAAAGAGGGAGCTCAGTAGTCATAAAGATAAAGTTCCAAGGATGGAATGACATCGTAAATGACGGCTTTGTTATGGCTTATCACAAGCAAATTCCTTTCCAAAACGTGAGACTTTTTTTTCCCCTGTCCGAAGTAGAAAAAAGTGGGAAATCAAAGCTAAAAAAAAGGGGGTTTTTTTCAGGACAATGTTATGCTTGTTTAATCCAGTGTGAAATTAGTCAGCTTCCCAGAAGGATTTTTTAAATAAAAATAAATATTTTTATTTTGGATTTGATTGCAAGATAAGATTTTAACGAGTGTGATATAATTTAAATGTTAAACAGAGATAAATACGGAAATTTGATTTGAAGAATGTGCTTTGAGGTATAAATACGCTAAAATTGTGAATTTTGCCAAACACTGACAACTTTTTTTTTAATATACACAGTTTAATACTTATCTCGATAAATTGTACGATTTAGAATTAAAATCATATTGTAGCTTTACGTTAAAGTATATTACCGTTGAATTCAATATATTGTTATTGTAATGACGGGGGCGCGATGAAAATTATGATCGAAAATTTGTCCACACATGTTTAAATTTTGAGAAGCACAGGTTTAAGGTTTTCGAATATCCTAAAATTGTAAATTTTGCCAAAAGTTGAGTTTTTTATTTGATATGATTTTATTTTATAGGCCATCTTATTTAGCTTTATAAAAATTTATTATTTTCCAATCTATAGAACAAAAACTACAAGTGTTTAAGTAAAAATCAGATACCATTACTTTAAGCAAGATGTCATACATTAAAATGCGTTTTACTGGAAAGGTGTTTTTTTTTTTTTTTTTTTAATTCTCGAAAAGGGGCAGCGATTGCACAAAATGTTTTCAAAATAATAAACTGAATTTTCTGCTTATGTTTTATATAATAATAGAAGAGTGTTTTAACCTTCATATATAGCAATCACTGCTTTATTACAAAATATATAGTCCCTTAAGGTATCCGACTTTTTTCGGATTCGTTGTTTTAAAAAAGCGCATAATTTGGATAATTTTCATGATATTTAACGTCACAGATTAGAATACATGTATAAAATTGTTTTAAGGCCATTTTGACAAAAAAAAAATTATTTAAAAACAATATTTTGGCAAAAAATTAATTTAGAATTTGCTTTTTTCAAAATGTTCTCCATTTGTGAAAAATGATTCTATTATAATAATATTTTGCCTGTATATAGCTCAGACCTCTCTACAGAAGCTCAACTAGAATTTTTGAAAAATTCACATTATTTTCAGAGTTACCACCCATTGAAATAATTACCGGCGTTTTTTTCTGAAAATTGCTCCCCTCTGTTGTCGTAAAACATGGATAAAACCACTTCTAAGTTATATATTTCAAAAATTCTATTTGAGCCTCTGTGCAGAGGTGTGAGCTATACAGGCAAAATATTATTATAATAGAAGCATTTTTCACAAAAGGAGAATATTTTGAAAATTGTTCATCCTATGTTCATTTTTTGTCAAAATATTGTACTTAAATATTTTTTTATTATAATACTATTCTTAAAACAATTTTATATACATTTTCTCATCTAAGTGACACTAAATATTATAAATATTATCCATTTGCACGCTTTTGCAAAATCACGGTTCCGAACGTAGTCGGATACCTTAAGTGAATATAATCACTGTTTTTTAAGCAGTTTTATACAATGGTTAAGATAAAGTGCTTTAGTTTTTGCAAAAATTAAAATATCTCTTATATAGAAGTTCATTTCAAAAATGAATAGCAAAGCAATACATCAAAGTAAAAAAAATGGAACATTTGTTCATAAACATTTTGTTCAGAATGGGCCCTGTTTATGTAATTTTTTAAAATGTTTACCCGTTTTTCCCATTTTAGTAATAATAATTTATTTTCTCTTCTTAAAATTAGCATATTTTTCTTAAAATATACTAAATAAATCTAAAATACCCCAACAAATCCACATATTTCCTTCTGTTTTAAAGAAAAAGTTGTTGCAAGTAGTTAGATACCTTAAAACTGTTTAAATATCTATTTTTTAAAAATAAGAAACGATATATAAACAATGAACAGTTATACAAACAATATATAAGCTATTTTATAGATTAAAACATTTAGTGGTGTTCAGGGGCGTACACAAGGTAGAGTTTGGGGTTTAACTCACCATATACCAAAATATTTTTATTAACTTATTCCATATGAATTACCTCTCGGTAATTTTCTTCTGCTTGTCTTTTAGAATATAGCCCCTTCCTACACACACAAACATGAGAGAGGTCTGTGTTTACCTCTGGTGATGTCTAAAATAATAATTATAACGTCATCATTAAGATATTTGGAACAATAAATTTTGTTTTAGTTTTTATTAAATGAGAAGACAGTTATAAATCTTAGCATGGATAAAAAAAATGCATAAAAATAGATAATAATTTAAAAAAACCGAGAAAAAGTTATAGAAGAGAACTATCTAACTTGTTTACTTTAATTATAATTAATTATAAATATTAAATGTAAGCTTCATTTTTTTTCATTTAAAACCATTTTTGCTTTATTCTTGAACTTAGGTTATATCTCCGAACTTTGAATTATCATTATAAAAAATGTTTTAAAATATTATTAATTATTCATCATAAGCAAGTCATTTAAGCATATTGCATTACTTCGTAATCACCCGCAAAGTACAAATGTGTATAAAAATAGTCTAGAATCATTTGGTTTATAATACTGAACACACACACACACAAATTTCTTGAGGTTATTAAAAGTAGTTTTTTGAACTCATTTTTAAATGTCTTTTGTGCTCACGTATAAAAAGTACATTTGCAAAATTCATAGACCACGGCACGAATCAAAGGACTATTAACAAACATTTGAAGATCCAGTGATGTGTGTAGAAACTCAAAGATGTGTAAAATAGAAAGGTCTTTTTACATTTAATTTCTACACACTTCACGTTTACATTGTTAACAATTACAAAATAATACTAACAAAACTTTAAATGAATTTAGAGAAATTTTGAGATGAAATCTATAAATTATATTAGGAAAAAAAATCTGAATAGTGATAAAAGTTTTTTAAATATGAAAGTAAGGCCAATCATTGTCGAGAAAAAGTAATACTTTGTAATTCAATCGGCATTCCAGGAAGTGTAAAACTAATAATCAACACGTTATTGAATACTACCCTAAAATGTGTGGAAAAATAATTGAAAAAAGTGATAACTCGCACTAATTGATAACCCCAGGCTCCTTACCCGCCACCTGGACTCGAGGAGGTTACCACACATAAGAAGAGTAAATACGCAGTTGCTTATTTTAATTAGAATTAGATCTATGTTTAACATATAATATAGTAAAAGCTGTTGCTTTTATTCATTCTTATTAATTTACATTGCAAAAATTTTATTGAATATTCCATGTGTAAATGTGTGTTTCTCACGTCCTATTTTGAATTAAAAGATTTATTCCATTTCGAAATTATTAAAATTGTCATTTTTTTTCTTTATCGTTAGGTATACCAAGAATAGAACGTTTGAAAGCATTTACAGGATTTTTCTGTTTAAACAATTGAAAAGAAACCTTAAGAACCTCGTTGGTACAGCCACTCGCTTTTTTAGAAAGTCTTAGCATTGTCAAATACATTTTATTATAAAAATGCAATAATATTTTTGTTCTTAATTTTATCTCAGCAAATTATTATGATTTGTATTTTATCTGGCTTTTGTAATTAAATATTTGTTTCATTTAATGTAAATGTTAAATTTTTTATTCACAAAGTGAAAGGACTTTGAGTAGTTTCCATTTAGAGATTGATGATATACCACAATTGTTTTAAGTACATTCTTTTAAGCGATATATCATATTTGTAGTTAAATACGAATATATTAACTTACAAATTAAGCGCCTTACAATGCTTGAAAGTTATTTCATTTAGTTTATTTCATGAGAAAAACACTTATTGCAGTTATATAAAGTTGGGATATTTTTGACAATTTAAATATCTAATATCAAATGATATTCGATTTGTATGTTTTGTAGAAGAATATTTTAAAAAGAGTATTATGACACAATTTTCTATCTTTTTTAGATATAGATTTTATTTAAAAATATATCATTCACCATTTCCATACAAAGCCAAATATCCCTTACTAAACTTCCGTTCAATTGTTAAGAATTGAAAAGCAATATTTAATTGTGAGGGTGTGTGTATGAAAGAAATCAATCCACAATAGCACTATAAAAAATATTAAGCTCTAATACTGCGTATCAAAAAACCAGAAATAAAATTTGATTGAATAAAAAATATGCTTAATTTGCATTCATAGACCATGATCTATTATATTTCCCTTAAGAATTCCAAAATTAATAAATAAAAGCATTTTTTTTAAAAAAATTAAAAAGTCATTAGCCATAAAAAGCTAACTTCTTTTTTAAATTATCTATTCCCCAATTACTAATAAATAATAAGCTAAGACTTTAAAAAAAAAGTGAGAGGCTCTACCAACGAGGTTCTTAAGGTTTCTTTTTAATTGTTTAAACAGAAAAATCCGGTAAATGCTTTCAAACGCTCTATTTTTGGTACACTTAATGAAAAAGGAAGAGAAAAAAAAATGACAAGTAGCTAAAAAGGTTGAGGGGTAAAAAAATCCCCAAAATGAAAGCTTCAGAAGAAATTTACTGACTTAAAAATGGTAAACACTCCAGCAAAAAGACCATTACATCTAAGTGTTCTTTCCACTCAAAAACCGAAAAAATTTGTTTTTGCTGTTGCCAACTCTTTTTATAATCTTTGCATACATTTAGGAAAAAGACATCACGCAAAGCTGTAATTTTGCGAAACGTATATAAAAAATGATGAAAGAAGAAAGAAAAAAAAATGGCCAAAAGCAGATTGAGCACAAAAGCTAAAAAGTAAAAGTACCAAACTATAAACAATCAAGCAAGAATGCTCTCTATGTTCCAAGTAATTAGTGGAAAGGCGTTTCCTTTCTTTTCTCTGTGTTAATTCACTTCACTTCTTCACTTAGTAAATATCGCGCCATTTTTTTTTCTTTTTGAATCTCTTCGAAGCTATGTCTATCTTTAGGTATCGAAGTGATTTTTTTTAAGAAATAATTAACCAAATTGAGTGCTTTTGCTTTAGGAAACTTAAAACTATGTTGATCTTTTCATTCATGCATAAGAATTGTTTCGGACCCTATTGTTTGATTTTTAAAAAAGAAACAATTCGTAAAAATGGTTTTGAAAGCTAAGTATTCTTTTCAAATTCTTGTTCTATTGTGTTTAGACATTCTAAATAAAAATAAAATCTCATTTGGCGCCGAGACAAATTCTTATTTTATTGGAATCCCCACCTAAAAGCTAGACGCACATAAAGGGATAATACAGCCCCCTTAATCACCGCTACAATTTTTCGATGAACAAAAGAAGCAATATCCATTAGTTCTCAAGCCATATCGATGCTGTATTTATGAACGCATGGCTGCAGTACATGACAAGACACGAAAATAAATCTTGTTATTACAAGAAAAGAGTAATAAATAAATTTTCTGTTTTTTTTTAAATGCAAATTACGACGGGCTTAAATATAAATGAAGTCCAGAACCACTAGAAACGTCGTCTTAACTATTTTATTACACGTTATACATTACACTGTCTCTGTTTCAATATTTCTCCTGGTTTAGCAACAAACATATAAGATATAATATTGCAGTAAGTATAAGAGTATTTTTGTTTTCTTTGCAAATGCGGGCTTCAAACCAATTTTATTACGCTTTTTTCGAAAGGAAAACTTGACAAATTCCATACATACAGCAAAAAAAAAAAGATTCTTTTCTAGAATGACGGTTTTTTACTTTGGACTTACAAGAAAATGTTTATTTGCTTTTATTAAAATAATTATTTTTGTAACGCTTTCTATACGGCTTCCTCGACCATTTATAATATTTTAAGATATACTTTTGTCATAAAGAAAATAATTTACTTAAAGGTATCTTTTATTTAATAAATAATTACTTTTATTCAATAAAATTGCGAATAACACTTGAAGATTAGTGCCTACACGTAAAAACATAGTTTTTTTAAGAAAATTATATTTCGTTTTCTTCTTTAAATTCTTTCTTTGAGTAATTAGATCAATTTACATCATTTGATTTTAAAATGTCCCATATATTTCGTATTCTGTATACATGGAACATACATAATATCTGAGACGGAATATCTCATGTCTACCTGAAGCTCGAGTCTGAACCAAGCTCGATTCTACAAACCATACAACTGTTCATACTCACTGCTCAAATTTTAAAACTGTCATTTACATGTATTATGTAATTCTATTTTTTTCAATATATTGAAAGCAGGAAAAAAATAATAAATTTTAAATCTTCAACTCTGTATTTTAATTTGTACTTCAATTTTGTGACGCTTCAAAAACAATGTTCCTAATCACCTTTTCCTCTAAATTGCTCTTATTCCGTTTTTGCTTCTGCAACTTGACAAAACCACATACAATTGTACATGAGTAAATATTGCTTCCTTCAATGTTACACATAAACCGACTTTCAAAACTCTGCCCTTGTGACATATTAATAGTCGGGGCAAATGCCAATCACACATGGAATTGCTTACGATTCAGTACGAAAGACATATCCAAGTCCGTTTGAATGTCCAGTGTGATCTTTGGTATACATACTGTGACGTCTATCGCGTCTTTCTGCTAACATAACTCCTATGTTCTTTGACGGCCACGATTAATGGCAAAACTTTTCCAACCCAATACCAAGAAGATAAACGAACATAATATGTAAATGAGATATACTATAAAAGGATAGAAGCTTTGATGATAAGATATAGCGTGGCAAGCTTAGATATAGCGCGGCAAGCTTAGAGATAGTAGTGTGGAATTATTCTGATCGATAGCGTGACAAAGCTTAGTGTGAAATCTTACAGATCAAGAGTTAGCAGTCCGATAGTTTTGGAAAGAATAGAAGCCTAAGATAAAGAAGTTGGAATCATCGTATATAAAGTTTATAGATATCATTCTCTAGGTAAAGGAAGGAGAACTGAAAAAGGTAATATTAGATATAAGTAATTAGATGAATAGGATTACTAATGATAATTGAGATAAAGGATCTAGTTGCGTGATCTGACTTGAATACGTGGTTTAATTTGGGCGTTGACTCTCACTTTAATTAAAATTGTCAAATTAGAATTTAAGTAATATAAGTTATTCTTAATAAAAGTTGTATTAAGAATTATTATGTCTCATCATTTTGATAATCCCACACCTCTAGCTTACGCGGAACCGGCACGACATGGTCATCACAGGATGGCTATGTCGCAATACAATTACCTTCTTATAAAATTTCAATCTGCAGTATATTCTTCATTTATTCTTTTTTTCTCAAAACTAGATCTTGGTGCTCCTCTTCAGTTAAATTCCAAATTTTTCGGCAATATTTTACTAAATATACCTTAGATACAGGGTGTCCCCTAATGCCCTGTACAAACTTGTAGGGAAAGTAGAGATGATCCTGAAGAGTAATAATTTCGAAGGAAAGCATGGGCGGTAAATAACCCTAACGGGATAAAGAGACACAGAGACCTTGAGATTATAATGCAGAATGTAGTGTAAAACGCTTTATTACAAAAACAAAACAAACAATAATGGTAAATTAAAAGTATGACTTTAAAGCATGTACCAGGGACTGTTTGAAATTGCTGCCATTGGCATGTATGCACGCATGACACCGACGCTACATGGATTGTGCAGATATATTCGAAAATATCGGATGTTTCACGGATCGTAGCATCAGCGATGGATATTCATGCCACCAGGTCCATTTCAGAATTGGTGGGCGTGTCATCAAACGTGACTCTGAATGATCCATGTTCCGCCAGGTTCAGATGCACCCGAGTGAACATTTGATGATTCGGTTGCCGCTTAATTGGATATCTTTCCCCGAGCAACTGAAAAGCAACACTTTCATTTCCGTTGGCTAGGTCGTAAATGAAGTGGATATCCGCCAACTCGGTGTAAGTATAACGATTCATGCTCAACGCATGTTATATATGTCTTAAATGAGGAAACCACATGTTTCAACCTGGCTAGCTTATGTACAACACCCCCTATCGCTTTCCGTCCATGCTGTTCTATGTAATTATGGCTCCTCATGGAGTTCTCTACCTCCCCTCCAAAATTCTACACGGCGTTCATGGACACACCCTGTATAAATAAATTTATTACAACATCGCAGAAAACTTTTTTTAAAGAGAGGTCATTTTTCAACCATTCCATTTATAAATGAGTAATGATAACACTTTAGTAACTATACTGTTAATAAACGAATATATAAATGTGCTCAAAAAATATATATTATATTATATTTCAGAAACTATCAGTGTTAAAGTTACGTTAACTAAAAGTAAAGTATGTATATTCTGTGTGAATATCCCAATGATATGAATAAATTTGATACAAAACTTAATTATAGGTTTTACTCTCTTTCTCCGTAGTATTTGCAAACAAATTTTGGAAACTAACGAATGATTATAACTTGGAAAATGCTCAGGAGTTCAATAAATCTTTTGCATATATTTTACACACTTGTATAAAATGAATTAATTTATCTTGGACATAAGTGCAAAGAAATTATTGTCTTCGTTGAACACTATAACACAATATTTTGGAAATAATGTTATATTCAAATATGTTATTATAAATATTTATTTTTTTTAATAACTATGTACATATCCTATAATGAAATAATAATTTGAATATATCTAAAATATTAATTATTGTTCATATAATATACATGAAACTCCAAGCAGTGAAATGCAATAAAAGTTGAATTATGATTGTCGTTAATTCTATTCGTTTAATATATAAGAGCCGGTGAAGTTTATATAAAGGTAATACCAATTAAAAAAAAAAAATTGTTAGTATTGTTGGGATAGCAAATATGTATATATGTATACATTTATATATATATATATATATATATATCCAATATATTGCTTGTGCATTGATGAAAGGCATGAAAAATTTTAAATTATAACTTCATCACTTATTAATCGACATGACCCTATACTTTTCCCAACAACATTGAACCGCATACGTCCGTACAAAATAATTACAAAGTTAAATTAGTTTAAACTTAAAACTTTACAGCACCTAGCTTATTTATTGCATTTTTATTCTACAGGCTTTCCTTTTTTAAAGCGCTTAGAATAGTTTTTACGGTTTAAGCAGTATGAAAGTGAAGAGAATCAGAAAAATTTCGTATCAGAGTTTATTGACTCTAATAATCAGGATTTTTTTAAAGACAAACATCCGTGCTTAACCCAGCACTTCTAGAGCAAGGTATGTTATACCCAACATCTAACTTTTTTCAACGTATCTTCTAAACCTTTTTCGGAAAATGGATAGTTTCACTTGCAGCTGACTTTAAGGTCATATCTTTTGAGGGGCCTTAGCTTGTTGGCGAATTCTAAATATATATTTTTGGATACCGCCTCTTCGGGTATGCCATACCCTCGCAAGTGTCACCGTGACAGTTTTGAATGGATGGACACGTTTAAAATCATTCTTATGCTATAGAATATTATTGTAGTTATGATGAAGAAATGTGATATTTAAATAATTAATAGATACAGTATTTAATAGAGAGATATATAGTATAGCAGTGTTTTCGCATGAAGAAATTCTCTTTGTGGTTATGATGAGGGAGAATCAAATGATGAAGAGTATAACAGCAAGTGTCATTCCTGCACTGAAATTTTCCAGATTTAGAAGAGGAAGACACTGTTGAAAATAAATGTTTTATATGCAGAGACCCAAAAACATTTGGAAAAAACGTAATTCTAAGGGAGACAACTGTTACACATCTTATTCATTTTCAGATGGACTTTTGAAGAAAAAAAAAACTATTGCTGGAAAAATAAGAGGGAAAAAAACTTTTGAATTTAAACAATAGTAAAGTTGGTTACTCCTATATGTTTATTTTTAAAAAAATATATAAAAAAAAAAAAAAGATCCAGTAGAAACATTGCACTCATTCACGACGAGATAAAAGGAGTGAATAAACAATGTACTGAATACTATTAAAAAAAGAACAGAAAAAAACTAAATTTACTTGTGAAAAATTTATTAAACATACTGTATTTCCTACTTTACTTCCTTTTTAACCTTTGTATCCAAATTTTATGTTAAAAACGGTATGTAAACACCATTGGGTATGAGATACCCAGCGCGAGAACTTTCAGTCATTTTTTCGGACGAGTGATGCCGAGTTAAAAATCTCGTTGCGAAAAATATTTTGTAACAAATGGAGCATATTTTGATTAAATAAATATATATATTTTTTTAAAATATATATATACAGTTTTATATATTCACTTAAAAGTCTAACGAGTCGCCCATCCGGTATAGTGGTTAGCGACGCTGACTGCTGTGCCATAGGAACTGGGTTCGAATCCCGGAGAAGACATAGATGTTTGTAAATGTATAGTGCCTTCACGGCATGGGGGTACTCTAAATAGCCGTTGAGCCTCAAGTCCTCTCGTGAGGTTAGTGAAATGGGAAGAGAGGTGGGAGATCCCTGACCCTCCCCCAGGTTGTTCTCCCTCTAAATTTTGGTGGAACCAATCCAAATCGTACTCCCACCTGTATGGTGATCAAAGCTACGGTTAACGACAGGCGTCATGTAGCCCATTGTCATGATGAATTTCGTGGGCCTCGATCTGGCCTTTGCCGATCAGGGGGCATTAGTAACAACACATAACAAAGTCTAAAGTTTCATTCGCTCCAACCTAATAATTTGCAAGGAACAATAAATCTGTCGTGTCTGAACAAATTTTACAGAAAATAATACTAAATAAAGTATTATTAGAGTATTACTACACGGATGAAATTTAAAAATAGTTGCTTACAATAACGTTCTTCATAATGAGTAACGAAATCAAAGTACTTGTAACTGAGAGTTTTATAAAGAAATTAAGAAGAATTTACTTCGCACTCAAAAGCAAAGAAAGTGTTAGAAATTCATTAGAAAAGAATAAATAAGATATATACCGAGTCCATACTTTAAACTCTACATTAAATATTTCTCATTCCAATAGTGAAAATCATGAAACTAAGAGCCCTTTTTTCAAATTCCTCAAAGTGTAACAGTCTCCTTTTTAAAGAAGTTTCCGAAATATTTCGCAATTACGTTCTTATTCTGTTAAAAGGAATGTTTGCCGTTCTCTAAATTGACTCCAACTTCCGAATCGCACGCAAGGAAGAATTTGAAAAAGAGAAAAACGAACTGAAAAGAAAAATCAGCCAGTATTAAGAAAGAAACTGCAACTGGAACTGCGCTTCATTTCAGTTTTCATTTAGTATTTCCTGAAGTGCTAAATTTCATTTACTATCTATCCGTCATTTAAATCCTGTTTCTCTACACATTTTTCTTTTCAACTATTTTCTTTCCTACTGCAAAAAGGGAAAAATTTTAATTACCCATCTTCTGAGGGAAAGTGAAAGGGGAAAAAAAGAAGGAAGATTAGAAAATATCCAATTCAGATATTTGATGACACGTAATAGCATTAAAAATATTCTTCAACTTAAATAGACTATGGCGAGCTTAAAAAAATATTAAAGGATTTAACAAGTTTCAAATTATTTTGAAGATTGTGTCTATTTAAACTCCGAAAATTACTGTTTGAGAACAAGAGTGAAGTTGAAATAAAAAAGGAACTCAGAAATAAATAAGAAGAATTTCATTATTTTCAGAATAGGGAAATCTTACGTTAAATTTTTCTCCCTTCTGCAACCATTATTTCAATGATTGTTATTTTTAAAATGCGTCTTCGAGTTAATGGTATTCATAACGGATTTGATATTCCTAAGTAAATATTTTAAAAAGTGAGATTGTTTTTAATATTTTCGCAAGGAAATTCCGGGAGAAAGTTTAGAATAAGCTTTGTTCCCGAATGAAACTTAAAACAAACAAAGCATTTCCAGGATATTTATAAGCAGAAGTCTTTTACTATAACGGATATGGTAATGAAGAAGCATTACTTTTTCCCCCATTCTAAGCCGTTTGTATTTGACTATTCAACACTGTGGCAAAGTGAAACCAATTTCTTTTTAAATTCAAAATGCCAGAGGCTGTGAGATATTTCGTTTTAAAAATATTAATAGTAATACGAATTTTTTTGAATTTAGAACCAAACAATGGAAGTCAATAATAATGCAAATGGGCTCTTTTTTTAAATAAACAAGTATATGTAAAGAATTTATGCGTCTGGAAAAGTATAAAAAGTTATTTTTATGAAAGGATATTTTACTTGTATGAAATATATGACTTTGTCTTACAGGAAACTTGAAGAAAAGAATATATTGGATAAAATAAATGGTATGAATATGTTAGGAAATGAAGCGCTTATATTAAAATATAAAGAAAAAAAATCATTTACATTAAATGTACATTGTATTTAACGGTTTTTAAAACTGAGAAAGTGATTGCGTTTATTTTGTTTAAAAAATGTTTCTTTTGTTGCATATTTAGATTAAAAAGAATTATTTTAAAATATAGATTTAAAAAATTTTTTTTTTATTGAAATAAGCATTAATTTTAAATAATAGTTTTTAGAAAAGTTCCACAAAATAAATCTTTATTTATAATCATTTTTTTTTACTATTATTTACAAATTAAATGTAGGAAATTTTTATGCGTCAAATTTTAAGAAAGGTCTTTAAAAAAATTAATTATTAATTAAGACTTCGATAAGAGATCGCAATTTATAAAACAATTCTGTTTTAATTTTATGAATGAAAAAATTCCTTGATCGTAATTTTTACACTTCATCAAATTTCATAACAATTTAGGATTAAATTCTTAATTTCAGATAAAAATTTATTAAAATTTATTTCTTAAAAATTTATTAATTATTTAGGTTATTCCTTTTTTTCATATATATATAATTTGTGCAATTATAAATTTCATTTATAACACGTAGTTCCCAAATAACAAATTAATATTTTAATAAGCATAACTTAGTTTCGAGGAAACTCGATTCTTTATAATTCTGAAAAAATTAGACTCAAAATAAATATATTACTCAAATATAAACTTTTATAGGATCTTTCGATCTATAATTTGCTTCTTTCCATAATTTGTATTATTTCAGTCTTTCATAATTTTTATTCTTCGATTATATTCGTACGTTTTCAAGTGAATAACTTTTTGGTGTCAGCATTTCCTGGTGTATGTTTTCTATATTAATAACATTATAAGATACTTTTTTTTGAAATTTCCGGGGGGGGGGGGGGGGGGGGGGGGGGGGGGGGGGGGGGG